>JACEVL010000180.1:1079405-1129405 GCA_020284085.1 Aporrectodea caliginosa | reverse complement strand
TTGTTGTTGCTGTTGTGGTTGTTGTTGTTGCTGTTGTGGTTGTTGTTGTTGTTGTTATTATTATTATTATTATTATTATTATTATTATTATTATTATTATTATTATTATTATCATTATCATCATCATCATCATCATCATCATCATCATCATCATCATCATCATCATCATCATCATCATCATTATTATTATTATTATTATTATTATTAACACATAGACTAACTTGTACAAACACGCTGCACATTATCATCCACACTGGCTGATATTATTGTAGGACATAGGCCAACAGCTGTAGATGCATACATGTCAGGGGCGGATCCAGAAAGTTTATGAGGGGGGGCCAAATGGTCGTCCACAATGCAATGGTTGCATTTTAGGCTGTCATGTGAACAAATTGCTCTATTATTTCAAAACTTATAGGAATCAGATGTCACTCGTAGCTAAGATGTTGCTTGAGTCGTGTTTGAGTTTGACTGCAGACAGTAGTAGGAAACCAGACATTTATTGAAATTAATATAAAACCTAGAAAATACGTTCAATTTTCAAGAACGCCATATTAAAGCCTTAAGGTAAAAGAATTGCTTACCAGGACTCGGCACAAATAGTTAACACAAACCAAGCAAGAAGGATTCAGTTACCTTATCGGGAATCCATGTACTAATGATGTAGTTTTACTAAATGTTCAAGGAACACAACATTTTAAAATTTGATATTTTTAAATCTGAGAGACAACACTTGAGAGAAGCTATATATTTAGTTGCACAGATATAATATTTTTTATTTATATATCCTCATTTTCTTTTCTTCACGAAAGATCACGAAGCGAACATAGTCTACTTGGCGACACTCAGCACACTGGCTGATATTATTGTAGGACATAGGCCAACAGCTGTAGATGCATACATGTTATGAACACAGTTTAAATGTGCTTTATTGTTCGAAAGTGAAGTCGTTCATGCCTGTTCTATTAATTTTTACCACATTATAACGCAAAGAACGATGTTCATAGTTATTCACTCGCAATTCACAAATGGCACAGTCGTTTATTCACATAGGTCGTCTGACTTTAGCATTGGTGAATTTTTAAATATTCTATAACAAATATATTCGCTTATTTTTAATTCAAACTGACAAACCGCAGTATGATTACATGAGATAGTAGGACTAGGAACACTTTCGTCATTCCAGCAAAGGACAGCAAGAACTTTCTACCGCGCATGCTGCACAAAAACACTTACTAGCTGCCCTGTGTGGTCTCACATCCCATAGTGTATAAGAATCCAAAACATTAACAATACATTATCCTGGACAGATATGAACAATATCCATATCCTATAACTTGTCAAGGCTCTTTACTTATAACCATAAGTTACGCACTTTTGTCGTTGGCTGCGTTATGACAGCCAGTTTTGAATAAACGAAAATACAATACAATAGCAAGAGTCGATTTTGTAACTGTATGTCAGCCTGTTAGGCGCCGATCCGTCCTACTGCTGCTCATTTTACCATCGCCCCATAGGGAGTGAAAGGCTGAGTCAATCTTATGGGGCTAGCGGGTATTGAACCCGCGTCCTTCTGTTCTTCGTGCCTGTTTATTACCACTCAGCCATCACGTCTCTTTTAGTTCATTACTCGCCTGTCAGTCAAACACGCGTTGCAGCTGAGTCAATCATTGGACACTGAACCGTGTCTCGTTTCGCTCTTGCGCTCTGGCTCTCGTTTCATCATTGCCTCACCTGAAGTCTTGCTGGCGCTGCAGGTAGAGTTCTTTTATATCAGTCAGGCTGGACTCAAATACCAGCTGCTCCAACCACCTGCCAATTGCCTACAGCCAGACTTCTGGTCTCCTCATTAGGAAACTCCGCCACTGCTCGTACTCTGGCAGTGCCAGTCCCAAGCCTAGATAAAGGAGGAGGGCGACGCTAATGATCTTTGTTATCACACAGTGTCGTTAAACTGAAACTACTACTATTCCTCACTATACACTCTTAAATTTGCAAAGTTAAATCAGCCGAATCCGCAGTCAACACAGCTAAGATTCATAGCTAAAAATTAGCTTACTAAGCCTTGAGCTGATCCACGTAATTTTGCGTAGTTATCAGAATGTACGTGATTTGCCTTAAATATCAAGCTGATTCTCCTATGCACGCTGTAGGTGGGTCAGACGCATGCTTAGCTGGATCTCGTAAGTAGCGTTGTAGCGGGGGCTCTGGCTGCCTATGTAGGGTAACTACGCATGCTTAGCTGGATCTAATAATTAGCGTTGTAGCGGGGGCTCTGGCTGCCTATATAGGGTAGTATAAATTTCTTATGTATTGCTTCTATGGTCGCCTGGATAGATCTATTTTGTTGTTGCGTCTTGTTGCGTGTGTTGCTGTTGTCTTAGTTGTTGTTACTGCTGATGTGACGGTTTCCGTTCCAGTTATTGTGTGGTTGTAGTCGCGGTGTAAGTAGTAGTTGTTGTTGCGTTGGCCACCCGTGGCCATAGGCGAAGCTACTACTGTTGGCATTTCTCGATCGTGAGCTGTAGTCGTTGTTGCGTTGATGATTCGCTGGTGGTCCATTGTTGAGTTGGAGGCGAAGTGTAATGTGGCCTCCCTTGTAGTCGTTGTTGTAGCCTAGTTGTTTTGGTGAGAGTTGTTGTAGAATCGCTGTCGTCGTTGGCTGTTAATGGCTAGATTCGTATCCATAGACCTAGACTATTCCAGGTGCTGCTGATGTTAGACATAAGGGATAGGTATAATTCAGAAAAGGCTCTGGTTTTGAAACAAACTAGAGACTTTTCAAATTTTATTGTCGAGCATTCGACCTTTCGTCTACTCGACTTCGTCTGGAATGATGTGTCTAACAGTCTAACAACGCGATTTGATAGAGTTCAGTATTACAATTACATCGTGTATATAAATATATATAATCTTACGCCTACATCAGCGTTATATACATGAGTTCAACAAGCACATTATATATCTAAATATACGTCCTTATATATACATCACACAGTGGTCATCCTCTACAGATTGCCAGATGTTTAAGTGATTAGGGTGTTAATTGCCTCGTGGACGGTCGACCGGGGTTTGAAAATCGTGCAGCCTATTCCTTGATAGCCAATAGCCAATCAACGGTGTCCAAATCAGATGCAGATAACTGATGTCTGGCTATGTGGCGTTGTTAATGCAGCAAAGCCTCTTGGCGGGGCTTAATGGATGCCGATCATTGCTGCTAGCCAGCTAACTTGCATAGCTGATTATGTATACCTAAGTTGCGATGCTATTTCAACTAAGGGTCATAGCCTGCATAAGTATTTGGATAAGGTATAACGACAAACGCTTTGTGAAGACACGTTAGCGCATAGTCATTTTGAGAATGCCTAGCCTCTATGCATTCTTAGCAGAATTACCAAAGCGCAGTTACCTCTTTCAGCTAAAGTTTGCTGACTAAACTAAATTTTCCCTTGAAATAGCAATTTTGCATAGTTCCATGAAGTTTATCATAACAACTAAGAAAAGCATAGCTGAGAAAACTCTGCAATTTTAAGAGTGTAGGACGTACAATCAATCAATCAATTAATATTTATATAGCGCCTCTTCAAGATATCTACTCAGAGGCGCTCCCGACCCAGGCTAGGCGGAAGAGCGTACACGTATGTACGACGCAAGTGTATAATTATGTATACATTTATGTATCTCTCATTCTATTTATGTAGCGTCTTTTCCAAACCCTAATACTACTGCACTTCTTCGATGTTGGCTATTTCTCCGGAGAGTTACGAACACGGGATGAGGTTCCATTCTGGAGCGAATATCTGTCGATACCATATAATATACGCGTTGTGAATAGCGATGCCAGTGTGCACAAGGCGTTCTAATATTCCGCAAGTGAGACTTGCTGAAATGTAATATTATTATTATACCACTAAATAATGGCGTGATGGACATATACAGCCACACATGTATAAAGGCGTGGGTCAAAAGCTTACATACGGATCTGTGGATTTAGCTTCCGCCTGACTTAAAGACTTGGTCCGCGGACGACAGATATTATCGAATGCAGATCTTATGGGTCGTTAATCCGACGCCCATCGATCCACGGATTACACTCACGATGCCCGGTTGCCAAGGCAACGGCTTCAGCCATTTGCCTACATATTTTTATCGCAGAAATTCAAAGCAGCACGGAGCCGAATAAGATAGGGTTTACTAGTCTGGGTAAGGTAGCGTGGTAGAGAGTATATTAAGACTGGTAGGATAGGATATAATAAGTGTAACCTAGGCCTATAGTAGTATGGTACGCTAGAGTATAGTAGGACAGGATAGAGTAACGTTGGATATGGGTAGCAAATAGTAAGTAAGTATATCCTTTATTGAAGCACGTGCTAACAGCATATTGGTGTACATTCAGAAGTATATAATCGCGAATAAATCACGTCATTAATAAATGTATTCCGTACCAGACTGTCTGCAACAGGTAGAATTCCGTTATGGTTTCGTGGACGTAGCGAGTGTATACTACAGTTTAAAATGGGGAAAGTAGGTCATGTAGAAGTAGGTAGGATTTAGGTAGGGTATAGTAGAATGGATTGTGCTAGCCTAGGTATACGTATAGGGGGTAAGGTAGTGGTAGGCAGGTAAGGTAAGGTAGGATAGGTATGGTAGGGTAGTGTAGGATAGAGAATGGTAGGTAGGCAGGTGAAGTATGGATGGTAGACCTATATGGTAGTCAGACGACGAGCACAGCATCAGCCCTAATGCTACCAATTTCACATCGTACCCCATTCGATGCGACTGTCCCTCGCCTCGACGATGTTGCCAACTCGGGATGTGTTTCCGTTTCCGGTTTTCTCGCGCCTTGGATGTCCGCGTTCGAATTGGTTCCAATCGGCTGCTACTTCCTCGTGTGATAGCACTTGATTTAGTCTGCACTTTGCTGCAAAAACACTGAAGCTGTCGGTCTCTTATTGAAACCTTTTCCGCCAACCTTTGTTAACATACTCTCTTGTTTCCTTATAATGAGGCCATCCAATAACTGAATGAGATATTGATGTCAAATATTAATCAAGTGGCTGGATGTGTTACATAAATGTATTGTATTTCTTTTATTCATTGCTTCTGAAACTTTGGGTACAGACGGGTCTCTTGTTTTTCCTCTCTTGACTCGATAATTTATCATCGCTGTAATTCCAGTCCATCTTTCCAAAGCGCTTTTTTGAGGTGCTCGGTATCTTCATCGTGACATTAATTAATCTCTCGATGTCTCCGTTTTTCCCCCTTCATGCTTATCCAGTGCATTATTGGTTTCGACCAATTTAAAACTTCAATTGAATTCTATTTCTAAACGTCTTCAACGTTTATTAAACATGCAAATGAAGGCACATCTCTCTTCGAACTGAACTTCTCCCTTTTCAGTAGTCAGCATATCGCAAATTTCACTCTACTAAGACTGTTTTTCTGTCATTCCACCCATCTGCGCTGTGGAGACACAGTTCTACAATAACTGCAGGTGCTCTTCTGCTGCATGCATTCGACACTGTCTTTCACGCTATCGTGAGCCATTGCCTCGAGCATTGGTTTGAAGTATCAGCTCTGTCCTTAAACTGGTTCCATTCACATCTTACTCCTGCACTCAATCTGGAGGTTCAATGTTGGTCTAAGTAGGCCTACCAATCACTTCCGGCGTCCCTCAGGGTTGTGTTCTTGGTCCCTTGCGTTTCTCTCTGTACAGTGTACACCACTCCCTTAACAAGTTTTTAAACATAGGAGTCTCAAACACCACCTTTGCGCCGATGATAGGTCTACATATTTCATGCATATTTTACATTTAACACATGGTTCTTTAGACAATTATTTTCTCATCTGTGAGCTTTCTAACTCTATCATCTGAGGCCTTAACCATCTAAGTCCTGGATGGCTAACCGAGTTGCTAATTTTCTGTAGACCTATACTACACAGCAGTTGAACAAAATTGAAATCGTTACTTCTCTAATGACATTTAAGAAGCGTAGACTCGTTAAGAGCGCGCCTCTTGCTCTTAGAAGTTTCTAAATTCTAATGAATTTCTAATTGCAACTATAATCATTGTACGATTATTGCAGCCAACGACTCTGTCTTTCCGTGTATTTTAAGCCCAACATTCGTGTTTAGCCGACTTTCTTTCACACTGTAATGTCGTTTTCTATCAAAGGCGTTTTTGCAGATATGTGTGTCTGTGCATGACCCTTGGGCATTGGGAGAAAAGGTACCAAATCTGGATCTAGACTGAATATGCCCCGAGGTTTGTTGACATTATTGGGAAAATACGCTAGATTTTATTTCAACATGTCCCCAAAACCCATCAGACTATAAATAAGCACATGTGCTGTAGTGGTTAATGTTAACAAATAAAGATGTGCAATCAAGGCATATATTATAAGTTTACAGGGAAATATTATTACCGAAATGTTTCATGTATCTCGTGGTTCTGTATTGCTAGCACATCTGTGTGCATGTTACTGTGAACATAATTTGAGGGAAGATACACTAAATGGACCATATGTATGATGCAATATGTTATTTATGCATCATTATCCCTTTGCATTCAGTATGTTTTGACGATGCCCGCTTCGTACTAAACCAGCGTTCGGAACGACACACATTTATTGCAGTCGCCTGAAGAATATCAGAGACGTAACTAGCGTTGGGCTTGGGGGCTTAAGCCCCCCAAACGAAGCCGAAGCCCCCAAAATGAATCAAACCCCCGGCTCCACTATAGGCTCGGTCTACGGCACTCGCATGCTCAAGGCTTAAAGCCCCCCTCCCCAACGAAAAGTCCTATTTACGTCACTGAAGAATATATGATTACAGTTCTACTGCTTGTAGTTTCAAGAGTCTGAAATCATGTATAGACTGCTTGATTTCGCAAAAATAATTCAATTCTAACTAACGTGATATCTTAGATGCCTTGATAGAGGATAGCCTATCTATGACGATTGCAGCGATGATAGTAAGAGTTATACCCCGCAGTCGATCGAGTCGAGTGTACAGGATCGACTTGGCTATATAGGCCGACGATCGACTTCGTCGACTCGCCGACCTTTCGACGACTCGGTCGACTTGCCTCGGACGACGATCGACTCGATCGACTTCGTCGACTTGGACTGGAGTCTCTTGGCCAAAATTGCTGACGACTGTTGCGTTCTTATAATCCAGTATCTATATTACTCATGTATTTCAATTGCACGCTCTTCCTCAAACTGTCAATGGTTATAACACTGTTCTGTTAACAACTGTAATTGCAGTTATAACTTCTATAGCTCTGGTGTCTAATGCACAAAGCATAAACTGCATGTAATTGAACTGGTAAGTAACAGTTCAGGTATTATAATGACATCGTGTCTGCCTGTGGTTGACTTGTAAGGATTAAACCTCGCTAAATCTGTCGACTTGATCAGCTATAGGCAGCTAGGCTACAATGGAATCCTCTACGGTACGGTACATAAATTAGTACCAACTCAACAAATAAGACGGCAGTATAGAGGACGTGTAATATCTATCTATTATAGTTAAACTGTGAAAGAAAGTGTCTCTATAATTCCACTAAATAAGAAAGCGCCAAGAGGTTCATTATTTGCAGTGAACTTCATATTAGGTTCATACGGTACGTAGTTGTGTGTTTACACAGAATTACGTCATTATATCATAAGGTCTGTCATTTTGTGAAGAAATAGTAAGTAAAATATTTCAGAGTCGAGTCGAGTCGAGGAAACAACGATCGACTCGACTCGACTTGGCCGGGTTTACGATCGACTCGATCGGCGAGTCGATCGAGTCGACGATTTTTCGATCGACTCGACTTGGGCGAGTTTACGATCGACTCGATCGATCGACTCGATCGGCTGCCAGGGTATAGTAACTGTTGTAAAGACGTTGCAGAAAAGAATATAGTATAAGCTATTTTGTCATCCCTATAAGACGTTTCAAATCCTTTTCACCACCTTGTGCAGTGATCAAACTATTTTGGTCAATGTTAAAGTAACTGAACGGGTGATCTTCACATTCGTTTTCGCAGGCTACAGTGAGATCAGTCTTCCAGCTGCCCCTTACTGTCTTTAGAGGACGCGCTTCACCGTATAGTATGATTCTCCTTACAGATTTTATTTTAGTTTCAGTTATAGCTATACAGTTAATGATATTTTAGTTACAGTTATAGTTACCGTTAACGAAATCATTTTCGTTACTGTTATTGCTAACGAGAATCACAATGACTCACCAGCATTACTGGTATTTCTGTTCTACAAAATTCGCCAGTGTATATATGTTGGAAACAAGCGGCATACAAACTTGATTCCTCAATAAATACACAACCCAGTTTTGGAACCTTTACTCCCAGTGGGTCATTTATAATTCCTATCCTCGAATTTCTTATGCTCTTATATATTTACAAGTAGGTAAACTAGATATGCTAGATATGTCCTACTCCTCCTTTGCTTTTCTCAAAAACTATTTCTTCTGTCGTGGCCTTGCGCACTGGGAGCACCTCTGAACAGTTTACCGTGTTTGTGAATAGTCGCGGACGAAACCTGCTTTAATAAATGTTTTAAATACAATACAATACGATTCTATATATATATATATATATATATATATGAGAGGAAGCATGAGTAATTGGAGCAGCAGGAGAAAGAGGAGCACGACGAGGAAGAAAAAGAAGAGGAGTCGGAGTCGGAAGAGAAACAGGAAGAGGAACAAAAGAAGGGAGACAATAGAGGTCGAATAACCATAGAAACATGCGTCTCAATAAAATCCAGCCTCAGTGTTCTTTATACATATATATATTATATATATAATATATATTATATATTATATATATTATATAAAAGAACATTGAGGTACGAGAAAGCTCCGATCACTACAGTAAGCGACACAACAGACTTGTGTATATTTAGATAGTTAGATAGACGCCTGTTTGTATGGCTATTCGAGCTATATAAACAGAGACTTTCTATTAAGGACCTACTGAGGTCTACACTCATTCCATAAATATAGGTCTGTCTGGCCTTCTGTTTGTCTGTCTGTTTATACGTGTGCATGCGTTACTGTATGTCCAAGTATTGCTGCAAACATACTGTGCCATGTGTGTTTCATAGCCTATGCTACATGATTGTATTGTTTGTCTATGTCTTTCTAGGTGTTTGTGTGGATTAACTGGTGTTTGTCTGAGTCATGCTGCTTCAGTGTCAGTCTGTCTGTGTAACAATCTGCATTTGTTGGTTTGCATGTATGTTTATCTGTTTGGCTGCGTATCGCGCGTACATTTTCCCGCCGCTATTTGTCGTCTGCTATTTGGAGAGTCGTCGTGCGTCGTCATGCGATGGACGGTGGTCAGCGCATGCCACGCTGGTCACCTAAACCATTCATTATTTATGTCCAGCAACAGCTGACCCGTTGACTACTGACCAGCATTTCTGTGCCGACTTATACGAATGCAATGCAAAGGAAGACGCCATGCGACGGAAGAGGGAACTAGCGGCGGACGCAGAGCGAAGTGCATGAGCGAAATTAATGCAGGAATGAAAACTGAACGAAGAAGAGCAGGAGAAGAAAGAGGAAGGAGAGTAAGAAAAGCAGGAGAAGGAAGAGGAAGGAGAGTAAGAAAAGCAGGAGAAGGAAGAGGAAGGAAAGAGGAGCGCCAGAAGGATGAGGAAAGATAGAAAGAGGAGCAGAAGAAGGAAGAGAAGGAAAGAGGAGCACCCGAAGGATGAGGAAATATAGAAAGAGGAGCAGGAGAAGGAAGAGGAAGGAGAGTTGGAGGAGCAGGAGAAGGAAGAGGAAGGAGAGTTAGAGGAGCAGGAGAAGGAAGAGGAAGGAGAGTTAGAGGAGCAGGAGAAGGAAGAGGAAGGAGAACTGGAGGATCAGGTGAAGGAAGAGGAAGGATAGTTGGAGGAGCAGGAGAAGGAAGAGGAAGGAGAGTAAGAGGAGCAGGAGAAGGAAGAGGAAGGAGAGTTGGAGGAGCAGGAGAAGGAAGAGGAAGGAGAGTAAGAGGAGCAGGAGAAGGAAGAGGAAGGAGAGTAAGAGGAGAAGGAAGAGGATGGAGAGTTGGAGGAGCAGGAGAAGGAAGAGGAAGGAGAGTTAGAGGAGCAGCAGAAGGAAGAAGAAGGAAAGAGGAGCAGGAGAAGGATGAGGAAAGAGAGAAAGAGGAGCACGAGTAGGAAGTAGAAGAAGAGCAAGATGAGCAGAGGGAGAAAGAAGAGCACGACGAGGAGGACAAGGAAGAGGAAGTGGAGGCGGAAGAGAAACAGGAAGAGGAACAGGATGAGAGGGAAGAAGGAAGACAAAACACATGATCTGACGTGGAAGAGCGTCGAGACGTGCTCCACCTAGCGTTCAAGATGATGAAGGCATAAAACGACTTGAAAATCTCCGCCTATATGGGCTCCGACGAAACCTGCAGCGATTTGACCTTTGGTTGCCAATGCAATCTACGACACTCCAGTTCTGTGAAGAACGGGTTTTGTAAGAAAATTTGTAGCCATAGTAACAATGGTTGTGGAACAGTGACTGAGTGGCTAACATCTATAAGCCTTTAACCTTTGCCACTCTCCTTCATAACTTAGGCTGTTCGTGTAAAATTGACATATAGATTGCAATGTGCAGAACGTCAGAACCCATTCTCTTTCTATTTGTGGCACGGTAAACGACTGGCTAGGGCGCTCGCCTTTAATGAGGATAATACGGGTTCGAGACTACAATCACATGGTCAATTCACTCACAGTTGGTCAGTGACATCGATTGATGCATGGTCATTATATACTGGCGCATCATATATGCTCGATAGGAAGTCTCAATAATAATTCAATATGAAAGTCTTCCTAAAGCTACCACACAGCAACATTTGCTGTGGTTGTTTGAGTTTGAGTTTATTTTTGAATCATTTGCATTCAGAATCACAAGTAGGCCTACATAAACAGCAGTCAAATAGAACAACTAAATTAACTAACAGCATGTTAGAGATTTAACAATCGGTGAGGCAAAACCAGGAAATTTCACTGTTGCGAGTCAAGTTGCAAACGATTCATGGGGAGATGAAGCTCTGATATCATAATATTATATTCGTTTATCGTGTTAACAACAGACATAACGCTGTAGGTGTACATAGAAAAAAAATACATATAGATAATTATAGTATATGAAGTAATAATAGCTTAGTAAGAGTTCAGGAATAACATACGAGATATAAAATTTCGTGAGTCCTTGTCAGGAAGGTTAAAGTTATGTGGTCTGACCGTCTGATCCTAAGAAAATAGGGCGTAAAATGTTGGTTAGGAAAAAGGCAGCTGAGTGAATGATTCTCATTTAAGAGGACGGCCTTAAAGAGTGAAGTGTCTGCTTTAGTAGCAAGAACATCTTATCTAGTCTTTCTCATTGGTTACCGGTCACAGAAATACATCAACAAAATGTACTAAGTTAACAGGCTAAGGCAGCCGTTCTTTAAGATTACCGATGAAACCACAGACTGACGCATTCTTCCTTTTTCCATGTCACATTCAGTGTCCGTACAGAAACTTCATATAACGACGAAGGATTTGCATATTTGACCAATATTTTATTACAGCTTGCAAGTTCGTTAACGTAGCGATGATCGTCATTTGCAATCGATCGTTTCTCTCTTTTTCTCTAATTCGCTGTGTGAATTGTTTGAATAATGAAGCGCCTTTGCGGCGACTTTCCAGTCGTAAACTACGTCTCCCTGTTTTCCTTGGCTATTTTTAACCAGACCTTGCTAATGAAGGCCACTAATGAGAGTGCTATTCTGTTCTGTTGCGACAATTAACGACCTCTGTCGACTGACTGACGTAGACAACACGCAGACGTCAATGCAGAGTGCGTTCTGCGCATGCGTGCCGATTAACAGCCAATCGGGTCAAGGCCGGGTCACGCAGTTTGACACTTGATGAATCGGTCAAGGTTGAGTTCATGTGGTTCAAGCGCTGAAGAGAAATAGGTCAGGTAACCTTGTGAATAGGCAGTGTGATGGCTGAATGGTTATACACAAGCAAGAAGAACAGAAGGGCGCGGGTTCGATAATCGCTAGCCCCATAAGGTTTACTCAACGTTCCTTTGGGGTCGTCCATTAATTATGTCAAAAAATAGGGGGGATTTGGAAAAGTTTGACAGTTGTTGACAAGGGGGAGGGGGTTCGGTACAATTTGACGTCGTCAACAATTTTTTTTACAATGAATCAACACAGACCCTTCAAAATGGTAGCGAAAACATTAAGTAAATGCTAAAAAATGTATAAAGTGCTTAATGTTTAATACTACTAAAAAGCTGGTGATAAACTAAACTCGTATATTTTGAAATTCGAGATTGCATTTTTTAGTGTAAAAAGTTTAAAAAAAATGATTCTACATGTATTGAGCCATTGTGTTTTATTTTTGTAGGGGGTTCTGGGATTGTTGACATAATTTTTAGGGGATCCGTCAATGTTTGACAGTTGTTGACAAGGGGGAGTGGTCAAAAACTGCCTAAAATTTATTGACATAATTAATGGACGACCCCTTTCCCAAGGGGCGATAGTAAAATGAGCAGCAGTAGGACGGATCGGCGCCTAGCAGGCTCCATACAGTCATAAAATCGACTCTTGTTTAACTTGTTATCATGTGCTCCTACTATTTCATGTAATCATACTGCGGCTTGTCAATTTGAATTCAATAAACGAATATTATTGTTAGTAATATGAGCAATACGGAATAAGTGAAGGACGTCTACTGGCCACGTCCACTTTACACATGCAGCATGCGGATGTTCATGTTGTATATATACATACATATTTTTGGAATTAATTAATTAATTTGTCAAATATGTAATGTGCGCACGGTCACACCGAAATGTGAATCAAAGGCACACACATGCATAAGTATCGACACACACACATATAAATACCTACGTACATACATTCTTGTATGCATACAAATAATAATTACGTACATAATTGCATGCATACCTACACACCTACATACATACTACATTTAATGAATACGTTTTTGATATTGGTAATTACCAACAGGTATTTCTGACAACTCTATCAAATTTGGCTCTTTCCTTAAAATGCCTTTGTCATCAGCAAAAGAACATTATTGACACATTTCCACTGGAAGTAATAAAAGCTTGTAGACAACAGTGCTATTTTATGCAATGGTGGTGTACAATGTGGCCCACAGATTGGAAAGGCAAAAGGTGAGGCAGTTGCACCTGTGCTTCCTGGCATTTTATGATACTGTTCTTTAGTTACTGTGGCGATAATCTATCTCTTATTCTTTATTTGAGTGTATGAGATCATGGACATTAGGCTAGCAGAACATGGGAGTCAATTATTCTAGAGATCAGACATTCTTTAGATTCCAAATATATATTAACAAGAAAAGAAATAATGTCACAACTTCAACACCAAAATGCGGTTAGCAGTTGGTTTTTCAATAAAGGATATACTTACTTACTTACCCAAACACACACCTACATACACACACCTACACCTACGCGCACACACACATGAAAAAAATAAGGAATAAAGGTTAATTACATTTTTTGTCACTAAAAAATTAGCACTCCATCAATTTGGTTTCCCCAAAGCAGTATTCCTCGTTCCTGGCTCAATTCGATGTAGGCTAAAGTAGGCTGAGTCTATAGATTATAATCAAATTTGTCCTTGAAATCGTTTTCAATTTGCCAAAGCTTTGACGATGTGAACCATAATATTTTGTGACACATACTTGAGCAGAGGCATGGCGTTATTGGCTGTCACATTATTTAAGCGTCAGAAGTCTATAGAGCGTGCGATCAGAGAGACCCAACTTTAGCATATTCGGCTTTTATTGAAAAATATAAATCACTGTACGAATATTCTTTTCCGAAAACAACCTACTCGCCAAACAAAAGACACAACATTAAGCAACCATGGATGACGAAGGCCTTATTGAAATCTTGTAACAAAAAATCACGATTGTATAAGAAGTATATTAAAGAACCTACACAGGAAAACAGGACTAGATTTGTGACTTATAGAAATAAATTCAAAAAAATCCGTAGAGATGCTGAGAGACAATATTATGCAAATAAAATTCTTGAATGCGAAAATGACCTCAGTAAAACATGGGGAGTAATTAAATCACTTCTACATGGAAATGAATTTTCTTCTCTGCCAGATAGCTTTTTCATTGATAACCTAGAAATTAAAGAAAAAAATATTATTGCTAGCAAATTCAATGATTTCTTCACTGAGATTGGACCCCAGTTAGCTGCAAAAATACCTAACACGGATACTTCGTTCCGGGATTTCCTGAAGAGCCCATCCGCCTCCTCTATTGGCATAGAATTAACGTCACCGGCAGAATTAAAAACGATCGCTAAAGACCTTCGTTCAACACACAGTAGAGGACTCGATGAAATTGACCCTCAAATTGCTAAATTTACAATAGAAGCCACCTCGATTCCTCTTGCGGAAATAATAAATTGCTCTATTACAACTGGCATTGTCCCAACAAGCTTAAAAATTGCTAAAATAATTCCAATCTTTAAAACAGGGAACAAACAAAACATTTGTAACTACAGGCCAATATCTATTTTACCATATTTTTCTAAGTTTTTTGAAAAAATCATCTATGGAAGAATAATGTCATACATTACATCTAAGAACATCTTATTTAAAGGTCAGTATGGCTTTCGAACTGGACACTCTACTTACATGGCCGTCATGGAGATGTACGACAAGATTTCTGAAGCCAGGGATCAAAATTATTTTTCAATGGGTGTCTTCTTCGATTTATCCAAAGCATTTGACACCGTAAATCATGAAATTTTAATTAAAAAATTGGAGCACTACGGAATAAGAGGCATATGTCTTGACTGGCTCACTGATTACCTAAAAGATAGAAGACAATGTGTCTCATTTAACGGGCATATCTCGCATATATCTGAAGTCATATGTGGTGTGCCGCAAGGGTCTGTACTAGGCCCTTTGCTGTTCTTACTATACGTGAATGATGTCTCGAACACCTCGTCATTGCTTCATTTTATCATGTTCGCTGACGACACCAATGTTTTCATGTCAAACAAATCTATTGAAGTATTAGTTAACACGATGAATGCTGAATTAAAACTCGTTGGGGAATGGTTTAAAGCCAACAAATTATCGCTCAATCTTGCAAAGACGAATTTTATATTGTTTTGCTCTAAAAGAAAAATTGAACTGAATTTAGATTGTAATATGACTATTACTATAGATAATCAAAGCATAACCAGAGTGTCATCGTCTAAATTTCTGGGTGTGCACATAGATGAACAGTTAACATGGAAAGAACATATAACCGATATTTCTAAAAAGATATCAAAAAATATAGGCATAATTTCTCGTGTTCGACATCTCCTGCCACGATATATACTTGTAAATTTATATTATTCTTTAATATATCCGTATATATCCTATTGCAATCTCACATGGGCCTCTACCTACCGTACCCGCTTGACCATGCTGACAACATTACAGAAGCGAGTTATTCGAATCATATGTAATGTACCCTACAGAGCTAGCACCAAACTTTTATTCCTGAACATGAAAATACTACCTTTCGAATGCATTAATAAGCTGCAAGTGGCACTATTTATGTACAAAATTCATTCGCGCCAAATATTATCAAACTTTGATCACTGGTTCTGTAAAAATTCTGAGGTACACGACCACTATACAAGATCATCAAGCAATTACCACCAAACAAGTGTGCACACCAGTATTAGGCAGCATAGTATCAGCACATACGGACCGCTGCTTTGGAACTCCCTGCCCAAAGAACTTACTTGTCTACCCACAGTCTATCAGTTCAAAAATAAATTAAAAGTTCACCTTTTGACTACAACTGTTTAAGATTTACTACATGGATTGTGTATGCATTACTCTGTTTTTTTGTTTTGTTTTGTTTTTTCTAGTTAACTCTGCATTTGTTGTTTGTTTTATTTCCTGTAAGAATAACTATGGACACCATAACAAGGATTGTTTGAAGACGTACTGTTGTAAATAATGAATAAACAAAATTACTGTTAGATTAATGATTGATGAAACTAGGGTGACCCTGCTAGCGGAACCTTATGTTCCTTTGGGTCTGCCTATTGACGCCACTGAAAATGAATGTCTTGATTGTATTTGTTTATGATAGTATTATGGTGATCAATAAAAGAATTGATTGATTGATTGATTGATTGAGCGGGAGATATCCTTTTTCTAAAGGTCACCAGTTCAGCTACATGTCTATTAGTTGTGGAGTGCCTCAGGCTACAGATAAATCGTAACATCACTGGCATGAAGAGCAGAACATCAAGTAGGAAGCTGGATCGATTCGCGCTACTCCTTAAGGTTGACTCAGCCTTCCATTCGCCAGATGGCGCTGGTAAAATGAGTAGAAGGACAGAGGGGCGCCTTTCATGGCTGCCATAAGTTAAATTAGACTCCTGTTAAACTTGTTATCGTCTGTTACTATTGTGTCGTGTAATCTTACTGCGTACTTGTCACTTTGAATTTATTGATGAAGAAGAATAAAAAATATTTCCTGATGAAGACAATGTCTTGTCTGATTAATTTGCTGATTCGACATTATCTACCTAAGCAAGTAATTCAACACCTCTATTATTCTTTGTGTTATTAACATATAATTAATTATTGCTACTGTTGCAGAGTATATATTGTATCTTAAAGTCGACTGATATGACCAGATTGCAATTTGCAAATGTTTGTGTTTTTCTACAAAGCACTTCTCTCTTCGCAATTTGATGACTACGCTACGGCTAATTACAATGCGAGGGCATCACAATTTCGCTCTGAGAGGGCACGTAACAATATAAAATTGTTTTCCGTGATATGCTCTGAACTAAACGTTTGGAACAGTCTGGAATTGCTTTTCGTTTGCCACTGCGGATTTGTTGCGTTTCGGACGCTTTTGTGTCTGTCAATGGTGATCTGTGACTGGAATGGTGCATTTACAGAGAGGACAGGTTTCCAGCTGGATAGGAAGCCAGTGCAAGCCACAAACTTCAGATCTTTGTATGCACTACCTCGGGAGTACCTTCGTATCCGGTGGAGCAAGGGCTGAGCGATGCCGAACGTCAGTAACGGAATGTCTAAACGAACACCGTCCTGAGCGTATCTGATGGTTCTACATGTAGACTCTATAGATATTCAGGCTGCAGAATCTTCTAGTTATCAGAACAATGCTTGCTTACACGACGAACGTGCATGATGAAAGGGACATTTTAGGACTTCCACTCACAGTTGCAAAGAAGTGCCATCCAAATTTTGTAACAGTGATTACTTCTTTAATGATTTATCTGCTATGCAGGCAGAGGATACTCATTGAACTAGAAATACTAGGCATTCATGCACGAATCAAGTCAGCGTTTCTGTGCTTGAACACGATCATTTCATCTTGTGTTCCAGTAGAGAGACTATTTGGTAATGCAGCACTACTTCTCACAAAGAAAAGGAATCGTTTATCCTATTAAACTATTGAACAGTTGCACTTACTAAACTTTAACCGAAAGCACTAACTGAATATTAATACAGTAAAAAAGCAAGTTTTCTAAACAACTAAGCTTAAGTATAGGCCTAACTGAAACCGATAATGAAAAAAATGGTTCTGAAATAGTTATGTGGTATTTTTGAATAGACCACAGCTTTTTATTTACTACTTAAAATACTATTTAAATAGTTTCCTTAAGGTACTGTTTACTATTATATTTAACTAGCCACCCAGACTCACCTTGACTATTTATCCCAACAGTGACATTTATTGATACATATAATTATATATATATAATTATATACTCGTTTAATAGTAAAAAACCAGTTGACACACCGCGACTGGGAACTGTAAAGGGGACTACAACTGAACTGAAAAGTCTTTAAAGCGACATTTTTGGCTTAAAGATTGCGGGTCAGATTTTACTGATTGTCTATATAGTAAGTAAGTAAGTAAGTAGTTTATTCACCACAAAATAAAGCAAAATGACAATACACAAATTGTACAAACCGAGTGGTGGGCTACCGGTGAAGTCACATAGGACTCATCTCGCCGGTCACCCTAAATAGGATTCTGGGGATAAAATTGCGGTCATCCTTTGCCGTCAGGGTAAATTCGTGAGGCCTCTGGCGAAAGCTGTAATTGTAGCTTGTCGGCGGGGGAAACAAGCTGCGCAGGACGTGGGTCTCATTGGTCCTTGCAGCACGAAAGAGGTCCTCGTCTGCCTTGGCGGCCCTCTCTTCCGCGCTGGGTGCCATCTCCGGCAGATACCCCAATCGCTGTGCACGGCGCAGCAATCGCTCCATCCTTTCTCTGTCATCTGCGGTGGTGAAACCCCACCATGCAAGCTTGGCGTACATGAAGCGGACTACAGTGGTGGCCTCTGTGACCGTGTGCAGAGCCTTCTCTGGTAGACCACGGCTTCTGAGAACTCGCAACGCACACGGAATTTAACCCAGGTAATATATTTAATTTAAATGCGCAGAGTTCGTCCGACTGTTGTTAATTAACCGAATGTAGGAGCTACATAAACGTTTTATTAAATTATATTACATGGAGCGTTGAAGGTGGTCTGAGTGGAAGAAAATTCTGTGAAAAGAGAACGGAAGTGAATGATGATGGACGAGAAAGTAGCGACATCTATTGGTTGGAGCTAAGACGTCGGCAGCTTTCATGAATCGTCGCTGGAGGGAGCGGAAGGTCTAATTTGTGCGGCCTATACGTAATCACAGACTTGTTGAAAAGAGTAGAACGCCCAGAGGAAGCCCCGTTCTGCGCCACTAATGGTCACGAAGCAGCAGACCATAAACAATCTCTCCACGTACTGTCAACTGCAGCAGGTGCAAGCGCTCTCTATCTCTGTCTCCGTCTCTGTCTGATGTATGTCTGTATGTCTCTCTCTTTGTCTGTCAGTCTGTCTGTCTGTCTGTCTTTGTCTGTGTGTGTCTCTTTCTCTGTCTGCCTGTCTGTCTGTGTCTGTCTGTCTGACTCTCTCTCCCCCTCTCTCTCTCTGTCTCTCTGTCTCTCTTTCTGTCTCTGTCTGTGTCTGTCTGTGTCTGTGTCTCTGCCTGTCTGTCTGTTTGTCTGTCTGTCTGTCTGTCTCTGTCTCTCTCTCTGTCTCTGTCTCTCTCTGTCTCTGTCTCTGTCTGTCTCTGTCTCTGTCTCTGTCTCTGTCTCTGTCTCTGTCTGTCTCTGTCTCTGTCTCTGTCTGTCTCTCTGTCTCTGTCTCTGTCTGTCTGTCTCTCTGTCTGTCTGTCTGTCTCTGTCTGTCTGTCTGTCTGTCTGTCTGTCTGTCTGTCTCTCTCTCTCTCTCTCTCTCTCTCTCTCTCTCTCTCTCTCCTGCATGGCAAGTAGATTGTCCTGGCACAGTGCGTGTGCCGCGACGAGTTAAACACGCCTCGGTTTTTCAGTCTGAGGAAGGAGAGTTTCGATGGCTGTGCACCTTGATGCTTCTCCCAACGGATCGATCAAAGGCACAGCAGAGAGCCAGAGGACTATTGAGCTGCTAACAGGTCTGACGACCAAGCCGCGGTGTATTAGACTACGACGGAGCAGGTCGTGTTTCTAGCAACCACCACCGACGACTAATTAGCCAGGATGATGGCTCTCTGGAAAGCGTCTAATTTCAGAAACCTTTCACTGCATTGGATCCAGTAACATTTGTTGAAAACCAGATCGCATTACCTAGACAATAATATAGCTTTATAGAGGAGGAGAAAAGCCTTTTAGCGCTGTTGTTGTAGGCTAATAATGTATATTGATTTTGCACTGCGCGTGTGCGCAAACGATGTCGTGCGAAAATAGCAGTATAGACCCAGACACGTCCAGTGTAATCGCTTGAAACTGTTAAGAGAATCAGTTTGTGTGGACATGCTGTCTCATAATCAATTGCCTGCAGACAAACCAGAAGCCTTTGGTTTTACCATGTGCCAAAAATGATCTTACACAATTCTAACTTTAGAATTTAAGCTTAATTCACGAAAACCGTTAAATCTGTTATTATGGCATCTTGTTGCTAAAAGACTCAATATTTTTATGGAAATTTTAAACTGTCTGCTAAAATGCCGACAAAAATATTTAAAAGCAAATTTAATCTGCATCAGGTGAAGACAACATATTGATTATAACTTGTATTCCCTATGAATAGTCCATACAGGTTGATGTATGATATAAGATGGAAAAGGACAAAAAAAGAGGAATAAGAAAAACACTTCAAATGTCCCCTCCAAACTTCGCGAACGGTCGGACCTTGAACTGTCTATCGACCCGCTCGATCCGTATCCTAGCGGAACTCGAAATAGGTCTAAGGCACACAATAGACCTATTTGAGTTGTGGATATTATTGAATAAAACAAACAGTTCGTTTGACGCGCAGAACACCATTTTCCACGACATATGATATCTAAACACAAAACCCGTCAATAGCATTTCCATCTTAAAGTTATCAATAAAGTACACAGCAGACTGATGCCATTCGATTATGCTCCATCCATACTGCACTCCACAATGTGTACCAGCTTAGACTGTTTTAGACCAGTCTGTGACGCTAGCCATTCCGCAACAGTGGGTTTTCCCAAACTTTCCACTGTTGCGCAATCGTAGTCCCTTCCAAAGTAACGGACTATGATTTCGGATTACGTTGTCGTTTCGCTAATTCATTGCCTCTAGGCCTAGAGGTAACTGCCTGAAGACTATCTTATTTTGTAGTGACAGCGCAGACTTGGGTCGGGAGCGCCTCTGAATCTCTGAGTGGCGCTATATAAATGTTCAATTACAATTACAATTACAATTACTGCAGAAGTGCAGCAATAACCAACCAACGCGAAGTCTCCGTTTCACGATTAAAGTCTCCCGAAAACAGAGTCACCGGAAAAACTATTTCTGGACGCCGGCAAAGTCTTCGGTGTCAAATCCAAATAGTCTTGATAACTTAACTAGTTGGTGACTTCGCTTGCATATCCGAATGGAAAGCGAGCAAGAGGCTTGTTGAGCTGGAAACCTTAATCTTACTCTCTTGCTGCTCAGCAGTCTATTCACAGTTAGAGCCGAGCTTCGAATTTGAATTTAGGAAAGGTGACGCATGTAGGCCTACCAGTCGGCCCAGAACCGTGGGACGCATTTGAAACGCATTTAAAAAGTAAGGAAGCAAGTAAGTAGTCTTTTAATAATGCAAAACGAACGTTCACATTTTACAAAGTAGACATGCAGTTGGTGTAAAATTTTATCATCGCTGGATCAGGAAAAGTCCAGCTACTATAGCAGCTACTATGAGCGCTCGCTTCACGATGCATGGTTAACTTATTCGATGCAAACTCGCCAAACCGTAACCCACAATTCCACAAATGAGTTTTGTTGACGTTTATGAAACACCAAGTAAGAATTTATTTATTATAGTAATTCAAAACTGAATATTTAATTTCATTCAAAGGTGACACAAAACGGACAAAATTAATGACAGATTTCAAGGCGGCATTTCCAACAATTAGGCTTACACATTTAATCGGATTGGTTAGCGCTGTAAGTGCACTGTTGTGTTATGACTTATTCGTAAAAGTCATTAGCCCATTGCGGCCAACAGATTGCGCTTGGAATGTCTGTATACATTGCACAATAGATCACCCTGTAGGTGCAGAAAGAGAAATAGAAAATCTCGGAATGCGAAACACCAGGGCCTAGGACAGGGGGGGCCACCGGGGCCATTTGGCCCCAGGCCTCACTTGATAAAGGGCCTCGGAATTTCGGAATTACTTATTGAAATGGAGAATTACGGAATTAAGGAGTTATTCATTGAAATGTAGCGCTATACAAATTCTAATTATTTCGTGACGAAATCGTTGACGTTAAAATAATAATTGCAAACTGTGTAATACATGTAAACAAGTTGAAAAGAGTAAAGAAGCGGCTTTGAAGTTTGAATTATCAGAAACCTTTGCCATCAATCGCAAATGCACGACGCAAGAGAAAGCTGAAGACTTTTATAGAAAAGTTTTCAATAAGATTCTGGCAAACATTTAGTATCGTGGTGCATGTAGTATTTTCGGGCGTGGGACGGTATTTTTTGGCATGCTCCGCGGAAGGTACGATGTTTTCTAAAGACAACACAAACCCTAACCCTGACCCTAACCGACCTCACGACGCGTAACCTGACCTCTAACCGACTCTCACGACGCCTATAATTACGGGAGAAAAATACATGCACCACGATACTAAATGCTTGCCAAGATTCTTTCAACACTCTCTGAAAGTCTTTCAACAAGATTCTCAAGATTGCAAACATCGTGGAGAACTTTGAATTTTATGGCAATTCAATTGTATGAGTGACGCTCAGTCGAAAGAGGCAGCTACGAGATATAGGCTGCTTTAAGCCGCTTAGAAGAAATATCTCCTGAGCTCGTCGAAGAGATGATTTTTCTCAAAGAAATATACAAAATTAATTTAAAGCTTTCTCTTTCACCAAGAAATCTACTACAAGAAATAGTGACTCAAAATCTGGTCGATCTGTTTCCAAATGTGTTCATTTCCTTGAGAATTTTCATGACGTTACCTGTATCTGCTGCAGATGCCGAGAGATCATTCAGTAACCAGAAAAGAACAAAGAAATTCCTCCATTCCAGCGTCTTAATGGATTGGCTATGTTAAGCATTAATTCTGATATCGCTAGAACTTTAAATTATCAAAGCATTATCGATAAATTCGTGGCTTTGAAGATGCGAAGGATGATTTGAACCTTTCTGTTGAGTTTTTAAAAGATATTTGAAAAATGCCTCGAAAATTAGTTGTGGCCCTGGGCCTCCAAATCCTGTCCTAGGCCCTGCGAAACACAATATACATGCATTGATGGTGTTATATAATAATAGTAAGTTACTTAATGTAATAATAATCTTACCTTTATTAAGCGCCTGACAAACGCACTGCGCTGTACATTTACATGTTATGCAATTTAAATCTTAACTACTAACAGAACAGACAGCCTGCAATACAACGGCGCTAATAGCAGCCTACAAAGCATATCCGCCCTACGGGACTCGAACTCGGTACCTCTCGCTCTCTACGCCAGATGTTATCCAATGCGCTATCGGGCCCCCCTCCAATACGATACGACATGTTAATTAGATAGCAAATTATGCATTTACTAAATGAAATCTACACGCATCTTATACATCTTCAAGCACAACGACAGGGAATTCAATATAGTTGTTCTAACAAGTGGTCGTAAAGCATTGGAAAGCGGTTCAACCCGGTGCGATTGTACTGTTACATTAAGGCCCGATGGTGGCGTTACATTTCGACCATTTACCTGAGTTAAAACGCACTACAGACCAGTTTGTGGTTTGCCTAGTTGCGAATAAGCGCAACGAGGACGTTATTGGAGAAATGTTCGTGCGAGCTTTAAGGTCAAGTGAAGGAATTAGGAGAGGTTGAAATGACCCCCAAGGGAGCGAATGATAAATGAAGGGATCTTAGGGATGGACAACGAACCACACCATTAACTCAGTTACGTCTACAACGAAACGCCTCCAAATATATGATGAAAAGGAGTCAGAATGACAACTGGTACGTGATATCCTTGGAACAGTCGTGAACCAGCTGGAACCAAGTGGCTTGCCTTTTGTCGTGACATCTTTGGTCTGTGCAAATTGGAAAACGTTTGTGTGCGCACACATGTATCGGTCACAGCCATAGCTGAAAATCATTCTGCAATGTTCAATACTGGTTCTTCTGTCACAAAGTCTGCAGCGCTTCTGAAAATCTATAGCGCCTCTTCTTGAAGAGTCGATATATATATATATATATATATATATATATATATATATATATATATATATATATATATATATATATATATATACAATGTGATCACAGTTACAATTACAATTATACCAGTAAATTCCATGCATATATATATATATATATATATATATATATATATATATATTCCATATACTGTAAGCCTGGTTCTCAACAACTATTTCTAAAGGAATTATTATAAAGTGTTAACGTGCACACACCTGTCAATATGATGAATCACAAGACCATCAGGAAAACTGCGTATAGGGGGCCGTCCATAAATGACGTCACGCTATTTTGGCCGATTTTGACCCCCCTCGTCACACTTCGTCACAAAAGTAAGACCCCCTCTGAAAATGACGTCACAAAGCTCTGACCCCCTAAAACCAATTTCCATGGTGAAGCAAAATGCTCCTTCATGGAACAAATAGCGAAAGCATTAATATTTTAAAATCTAACGGTGACCAAATATTGAAATAATTAGAAAATTATTAATAATGGTGCCCGTATACATTAAAATAATTAAAAAAATAATGAAAATTTAATCCTCAAAATTAGTGCTGTTATTATTAAAATTAAATTGTTGTTAATTGTTAAATTTAATAACATAGACCGGGTGTGACGTCACACTACTCAGACCCCCCCACCCCCATGTCACACATCGTCACAAATTTCCGACCCCCCGACCCCCTAGGTGCGTGACGTCATTTATGGACGGCCCCTAGGCCCTAAGTTGATCGTACGAACTCTCGACCATTTCCTCTGGAATTATACCTACCTGTATATGCTGCGCATCAAATTAAGAAACGCGTATAATACGTTACGTAATTAAGTATAATTATATAGATTGGCTCTGGAAAGACCTGACACCAGCGTATACCAATGAATGTTCCAATTTTAATAATTTGTCGAAATGCCGTCATGTCATGATATATGGTAGACCTAAGAAGTCAGGTGCACTGTCTAGTTGCAGTCTTGGCAGTCTGGCAGTCGTTGGCAGTCTGGACTTGTCCTTTTATCTCCCCTTTGGATGCCTACCGATATCTCCTTTGGATGCCTACTAATATCTCCTTTGGATGTCTACTAATATCTCCTTTGGATGCCTAATAATATCTCATTTGGATGTCTACTAATATCTCCTTTGGATGCCTACTAAAATCTCCTTTGGGTGCCTACTAATATCTCAGTTGAATGCCTACCGATATCTCCTTTGGATGCCTACTAATATCTCCTTTGGATGCCTACTATTATCTCATTTGGATGCCTAATAATATCTCATTTGAATGTCTACTAATATCTCCTTTGGATGCCTACTAATATCTCCGTTGGATGCCTACTAAAATCTCCTTTGGATGCCTACTAATATCTCAGTTGAATGCCTACTAATATCTCACTTGGATGCCTACCGATATCTCCTTTGGATGCCTACTAATATCTCCTTTGGATGCCTACTAATATCTCATTTGGATGCCTAATAATATCTCATTTGAATGTCTACTAATATCTCCTTTGGATGCCTACTAAAATCTCCTTTGGGTGCCTACTAATATCTCAGTTGAATGCCTACTAATATCTCCTTTGGATGCCTACTAAAATCTCCTTTGGGTGCCTACTAATATCTCAGTTGAATGCCTACTAATATCTCACTTGGATGCCTACTAATATCTCCGTTGGATGCCTACTAAAATCTCCTTTGGATGCCTACTAATATCTCAGTTGAATGCCTACTAATATCTCACTTGGATGCCTACTAATATCTCCTTTGGATGCCTACTAATATCACCTTTGGATGCCTACTAATATCTTCTTTGATGAATGCAATATCTATTGCCGTTGGCGTTCAATAAACGTCAAAATCACCAACACTATAAAATCATACCTAAGCACCTTTATGAGGTTGTAAAAGTCGCCAGACGAAGAGCCGTGAATAGATGCTTACATAAGAGAAAATATAATTATAAATCGGTTATCTCAAGGGTCTTTGTAGCCGTGTTTCAATTATGCGTGGATCAAATATCCGAAGCTTCGGTGTATACGGAAACTAAATTGAAGTAATTGCATGCCGGAGGTTTAATAATACGAGGACGTTGCTATTCATTCAATCAATCAATCAATCAATATATTTTATTGACCACCATGATAATAATACAGGCACATAGTTTATGCAATCGTATACAGGGTGTCAATGGGTAAACCCAAAGGAACATATGGTTCCGCTACCAGGGTTGCCCTATTTACATCAGCCATTAATCAGTTAGTATATTGATGGTCACCATTTAATACAATAGAGTGTCAATATTTAACACGAAAAGCCTACCCACATTGGATACACCATGTCGGGCTGTCAGTTTGTTAGGAATTAAATCATCGCGGTGTTTACCCGTCTGAAAGGGCAACCAGTCTATCCCCATTGACTACGGATTCGACTGAAGCCGTCATTTTGAATATCGGATAAAAGCCTCTGGTTGTGTGTGTCGGGAATTTTTTCGCTCATTACTTTAGGTCAGCGGCGGTATAACTAATGGGGCTTCATTATATTCATTTTCTAGCATAATATATATATATAATATATATATAATATATATATATAATATATAAGCTTTCACAGTTTTTAACGTCATGTCATCTGCTGAAGGGCTTTCAAAATAATGTATATAGTCTGTAGATGTGTATATTTAAAATAGCGTCCTCATTGAATTCGTGTTCGTGTTCGTCTCTCGAGTTTCTGAACGCGGTGCGTTGAATGGAAGATATATTTACAGGCACTGTTGGCTAGACCCTTAATGGTTCTTGAGTTGATATAGGACTGTGTGGCTGTGTGCATATTAATGGGAGAAGTCTTATAATATTTCAGTTGCTAAGAGACCTGAAACTATTTAGAGATGAGATAGACCGATCGATTAGACGAGCCGATCATTTTCTTACTCAGACGCTTTCAGGTTGGGAGAGTTTTTATGACGCTATATGCGTGGACAGTCTATGAAAAGCAAATAAAAGAGTGATTGGAAAAAAGAGACACAGGAAGCCGGAAAACCAGCCAGACAGACACATACAGACAGACAGACAGTTATT
This sequence comes from Aporrectodea caliginosa, assembly GCA_020284085.1. NCBI lineage: Eukaryota > Metazoa > Annelida > Clitellata > Crassiclitellata > Lumbricidae > Aporrectodea > Aporrectodea caliginosa. Next base: position 1,102,514 of record JACEVL010000180.1, on the reverse strand, counting down.
TAACAGATAAAGAAAGATGAAGTAGACAGAATTTGTCAACGTGTGCATTCTGTCTTGAAACGAATAACCAGGTGCAATTTGTAAAAAGTTGGCAATTTCCCCAGCAGCGTGGTTACAAACTACACTGTGAGCCATAAAAAACCGGGCCACTTTATGTTTAGCTATATCGCGGTCGGTATTTTAAATTTTTTTATAGTTTTTGTGTCGTTTGAAAGAAAAATTAAATCTCTACGATTTACTTATTTACTTGCGCGGATGACGTCATATCCGTTTCGCAGCATAATGTAAATAAAGCTGATGGTTGAAAATTTGAGTTAAAATTTTAAAATGTTGAGTTTTGAGGATAAAAGTTTAATTAAAAATCTGCGGGAATGCAAAAATTATTCTTCTAGACGATTAATTAAGGAGTTTCCGAACAAGAATTGGAAAAGAAAAACATTAGATGACTTTCTGCGAAAGTTGAGAACTACCGGTTCAGTTGAACGCGCTGCGGGAAGTGGTCGGCCAAAATCGTCGCGAACTGAAGATAATATCGCCGCTGTCAATGAATTGGTTCAGAGCCAGGAAGACAAGCCTAAAACACATCTTTCAACCAGACAAATCGCGAGAGAGCTGAATCTTACACAAACGACGGTCAGACGCATTATTCATAACGATTTGGAACTGAAATGCTTAAAAAGACGACGGGCTCAGGAACTGACCACCGCTAATCGTCAATCTCGTTTGGTACGAGCTAGACAATTGCTGCAGCGTTTCTCAGTATCGGATGTCGGTTTCATTTTCTTCACTGATGAAAAGTTATTTACAGTTGCTGCGCCGTCAAACACTCAAAACGATCGTCTTTATGTGCCTCGTTCAGTGTCAAAGAAACAAATTTCATCAGACCGTCTGTTGCGTACCAGGACAACATTCAGCAAGTCGCTCATGGTTTCCGTGGGAATTTCGAAACTCGGTCGCACAGAGCTTATATTCGTTGACCCGGGAGCCAAAATCAATGGCCAATATTATCGAGACGTGATGCTAGCACAACATTTGTTGCCACAAATGCGCCACATTGCTGGCGACATGTTCATTTTCCAACAAGATTCAGCTCCGGCGCATCGGGCTCGTGAAACAATTGAGTATCTGTCTCGCAATGCACCATACTTCGTAGGGCCAGAGATGTGGCCACCCAATTCGCCTGACCTAAATCCACTCGATTATTCCATCTGGTCCATTATGGAACAGCGCGTGTACCAACAGCGCATTCAGAACACTGATGAACTTCAGCAGTGTCTCGTATCCGTCTGGAACGATCTGGAACAACATCTTACTGACACTGCAATTGATCAGTGGCGACGTCGCTTGGCAAAATGTGTACGTGAAAAAGGAAGTCATTTTGAACACAAACTTTAAACAAATAAAGGCACTGAAGAATTGTTTGCATTTAAGTAGTAAAAATGCAGCATTTATCGATTCTCACGTGTTTTTTAGTGTCTTCAGTTTCGCAAGACAAGTTTAGCATACATGTAGGACTAAATCGATAATGTTTATTTCTGCTCTTTAGAGTATTGATTCCTGTTTAAAATAATGCAAAAAGTGTAAAAATCGATAAAGAAATGACAGAGATATAGCTAAACATAAAGTGGCCCGGTTTTTTATGGCTCACAGTGTAGTTACATCGAAGTTGCATTTTCACCGCACACCTTTCGCACAGTTCATAACTCTTTCCAAAGTTACTGTTGCCGATCACAAAGTTTATCCTCTTGAATGACATGAAAATAATTTCCAGTTAACCAGTAGTACTTAAGAATGGTGATTAGTGAGATGACTGCAACACCGGTAAGAAAACTTCATACGGTTCATTTTATATTAAAAATGGATAGCGCTGTAAAACCATTTAGAAATTATTATATCCGCACGTGAAACTCCCACAGGTTCGATAACCGACCGAAAAGCCTTTCTTGCCCATAACTCAATGACGATTACTTATTTTGTATTCGTTCAAAAATAGTCAAGCAGGACTGGCACTCTCCGTATTTGGTACCTGAATAGTAACGGCATCAGCGGTTGTGGTACTTCAGTTATGTACGATACCCTGCCCTATTTCCTCACGTAGAGGATTGATTGGAGTGGAAGCTGAAGGGTCTAGTAACGTCAACAACAACCCAACAACCGAACAACCTTTCTTTACAAGGCATGGCAAGGTCTCTCAACTTGCCATATCAAGACCGAGGTATCGATCCCTGACCGCAATGGTGAAGGGCCGACGCCTGACAACGTCTGCCATATGATGCCGCTCTTACCATTCATAATGAGTGTGTACATATTGATCTCTCTATATATGGCCGGATAAAGGCGCTATGGTATATTTCTAGCGTCGTTAGTTTACAATGCTGTTGATTGAAGTCGCACGCTTTCAATCAAGCGGTCTCTCGATTCGCATTGATTGTATCCATGTATCTTGCCTACCGCCATTGCTTCGGGCGTCCTTGCCTCCACGTACTGCTGGCCTCCGGCGTCTGGCAGAGGCTCCTTGCATGGCCTCTGCCATTACTCACCTCACCAGACGCTGCAAGATGGGAAACGTTCCACTGCACCGGGTCGAGTAATGATGTCCTCGTTGGCTCACGGATTTCGGGGTTTTGCCTGTGGTCTGGGTTCGAATTCTAGGGTCGTTATGCTGTCATTGTGGCACACCAGTTGTCAGCTGGTGTGTAGGCGCCTCAGTCGAAATATCGTACAGCACTCGGAGCAGCTCTACGTCAACGGTCTTCGCTTGGAGGCCGCGAATGAATTAAATGAAGTAATGGCGTTTGAATTAGACAATCCTATAGATTATGGTCCTCAAACACGTTATCTTTTTGTCGATATGGTAACAGCGAATTCAACCTATTCAGAAAACCAAAAGCTTTTCTGCTTTCAAAAACAGTTAAAACTGTACTTTCTCCGTAATCCAGAACATTATAATGTTGGGCTGACAGTAAACAGTCTTGTACAGCATCCTAGAACTTAGAAGTAGCTTGCTATCGACAATGCGATATAAATCGTCGTATTTACAATTACAAGTAGGCCTACACAAGACTAAGACCAGGGTTCGAAATCGCTCATTTTGCCAGAACATTTGTTAGGATGAGATTAAATATCAATAGGTACACAGCTGAATAAATGCCTCACACATTTGGCAAATTCTGCCAACCCCATTTTTCTTGAACTGACATTGCCAGTTAGGACTGACATTGTAGTCTATCTACTGTCTGATTAGATCTTTTGTCTCAAGCAGGAAATTAACAACCCGAAAACCCTCTCTGTGTTTTGCCTATACGATTAGCCGTAGAATTCACTGTCTCATGTTCATTCATTCATTCATTCATTCATTCAAGTATTTATATAGCACCTCTTCAAGGAAACTACTCAGAGTCAGAGGTGCTCCCGACTCCAGCACGGTCAAAAAGAACAGTTCTCAAGCCAGTTTGCGGTTTGTAATTGGAGTCATTAAGAAGAATGTGTAGACTGAACACGATGAACGGAGAAACAGATTCCGTTGTAGGGATTAGTTAGACCAATGGGTGTGGGGTTGGACAATCCCATTTCCTGCTACAATTCGTACCCTATGCACGCAGCCTACTAGAATTGGAACTCGAGGCACAGCCAACATAAACACGCTATACGTCGTTTCTAGTTAGCTGAGCGTCTTGCTCCCTAACTGATGATCATCTGTGGCCGTTGCTGGCATCTCACATCGTTCAGGGTACACTGCTAAGAGCGCTGCTGCCGATGACTCTCGCTTTGTATAGCGGCGCTATATAAATTTCCAATTACACTCACGATGCAACAGACCGATTACCTTACATTATTACACAATCCGACGTACACTACGTTTTTCGGACGTTGCACCTGATGAAGAAGTCCGTTGAGCTATAATTCTCGTATCTGGTGGGGTTTAGCCGTTCTGGCTGAGGCATTGAGGAGCGTATGAATCGGGAGGCGGTCTGGCCGTGGTACGGATGGACGGACTGACGGGCTGGCATAGGCAGCCCAAGCATTCGACTGACCGCACAGTCCGCAGTGCGTGCGCTGCAGGGAGGAGAAGAAGGAGGGTTCTTGCAATATATAACAGTGTATAAATAGTCGATTTTCGTGGTTAGACGGACTTGACGTCAGCGTGAACTGACCGCGTCCTCGCTTTTCCTCTCGTCCGTTCATCCGCCGCTGTTGCAGCCGCAGCGCCCACCGATCCATCCACACATACATCGGGTTCTGTTGTCGCTCTGCCTGTCCGTCTGCCTCTCTCTGTGCGTGTGTTTGTGCGCGTGTGTGTCAGTCGAAGCGGAAGTGTTTGGAACGCCGCTTGGTGTTGAAGAAGCGATAGCCGCTGTCGACGACGCCCTCGTGCACGCCCTCTCGCGGTCAGAACAACGCCATCACACGACCAGGTGAGCTGTCTTTACTTACACCCTCCAGCATACTATGGCTATCACCACGATCGTCATTATATCACCAGCAATGCCATCGCTATCACCGTCATCAGCGCTATCACCATCGTCGTAAAGCATTCGTCGTCGTCATTGCCTTTCTTATCGCAAAATATATCGTCATCAGTGATGTCATCGTCGTCGTCACAATTGGCGTCATCGTCATCATCAGGTGATCCGTAACAATAGCGTGTGATTTGAACAATTTCTGTTTAGTTGCTGTAATAGTGCGAGGCGTAACACTGTTACAGCGGTAGGCTGCCTCTGGTGGTTTTTCTCTTTAACGTCTAGCTGTGTGGTAACAAAGACCAATAGCGTCGCCCTCCTCCCTCATACAGGCTTGGGACTGGCACTGTCAGAAAGCGAACAGTGGCGGAGTTTGGCTTTCTCTCTCCACAACCTGCTTTGCGATGCGAACTCATACAAGGACAAGCTTATTTGCAATTTGCCGGTTGAGCGACAGGTTTTATTACGCGTTCAAAATGGAATTTCCAAGCCGGTAATGAAAAAAATATACCATCCCGATACGAAGGTCTATGACCTTGTAATTTCTGCTGCCTGTACCAAAACAGAATTATCGAATATTGCATCACTGACAAATGCTCCAAATAGGATATATAATCTACAGCTTCAGTCATTTCGTCGTCATGCCAACGTCCAGTGCCGGATTGCATATTAACATTCTAGCCTATATATACGAATTCAGGTATGAATATTCATGAGTAATGACGCCCTGCTGTTGACTGGATGCTATTTGACCTGCCTGTATTATTTCGCAGCTACGTATCTTGTTTTAAACAAAAGAAGTTATTAGATTAGATTAGATTAGATTAGATTAGATTAGATTAGATTAGATTAGATTAGATTAGATTAGATTAGATGATGATGATGATGATGATGATGATGATGATGATGATGATGATGATGATGATGATGATGATGACGACGATGCCGATTGGCAAGGCTAATATGCTCGTCTCATAAGTCGTTTTCTATAGGCTTGCCATTCGATTAACTCTAGGGCCTACCCACGAGATGACTCTGGGACTTCCTGATTCATGCACACCTCTCTCAATATCGAGCCGATGGAGATGGAAGTACAGGGAGCCTAATTTACCTAGCAGCACATTCGTATGTAGGCATTTAAATAATAAAACATTCCTCAGAGTGATGATGAAAGACAGAAAGGAAAATGAAGAATTATCACCGAAACAGTCTGCCATACATGAATCAAACGATGCGTGAGAAAAGAAAATTGACTGAAGAAATTCCTTTGAAATGAACTGAAATACAACTATAATAGGCCTAATCGTTTTAAAGACGTCAACGGCCCTTTTAGTCAGATGTTGTTAAACTTTGAAATACTAGAGTGATGTCGTTGTGATCTTCAAACGAAACCACGCACAAAGCCAAGTATTCAATTCTTAATTCATGCATTATTTGCATACATTCATTTTCAAAGGCAACTCGAGAAAATTTCTTTATGCATTATTTGCGATGCATAATCATGCATTCATTTTTCAAAGGGGGGTTTAACTCGAGAAATTAATCCGCTATTTTGCATGTAAAAGCATTGAAAATTTTTTTCTCACTTATTTCGGGGTTTTAGTCGTAAAACGAGGAAATACGCCCATGATAGCATCCAATCAGCAACAGAGCGTCATTACTCATGAATATTCATATCTGCATTCGTATATATAGAATGTTATATGCTGCCGGATTTGCCACTAAGCTTAGAAAAAGCTACAGCTTAGGGCTTCACAATCCGCATCGGTCTAAACAATCCATTTATATTAATGAATGTTAAAATTATTTTAAAAATTACCCATTTAAATATTGTTTCCATGGTATAGGACTACTGTATTGAAAAATATGATAGAGATCAAGCCAACCAAATGATAAATATGTAATCAGTAAATGCATTCATTTGAAAATAACTTAATAATTTTCACTTAAATTGCCATGCTACTAAGTAATTAAAAGGCAATATGTTTTCAAGCTCTGTGAGACCTTTTGTGTAATTTTTTAAAAAGGTCTCCAAGCATTATATAGGCCTAGCTTAGGGCCTAACCAAGTCTAAATCCGGCACTGCCAGCGTCCAAACAGACGCTTCCGAGAACCATCCATCCAGAGAAAGCGCATGCCTCTGACACCTTTTTCGCCTCTGATTTTTTAAAGCTCTCAGACTGCTACACTGTGGCCATGCGTTACCAAGGCGCCAAAGTAGGAGGCGCTGCTTGGAGCAGGTTTAGTGGATTGGCAAAGCACTCCGACGCTGCAAATAATGGCAGGAAGGCTGTTTAGAACTGAAGTCTTTTTGTGGCGGAAAAGGCTGACGCCACACTAGCAGCATGTCTTGACTTGTGGACAATCTGTTGTAAAGCTGGAAACCATATAACGCGAAACACTTCCTACGTCATTCATCCTTTATGCATAGCAATTAGCCATAAAAGTTTCAGCGCCGCTTAGCCGTGCATGATTTAGTAGAGAACGATCTTGCCAATTGTGTTTTATCATTTAGGTTTCCTCTCTATAATAGTCCCTGATATTGTTTAAAACATGTCGAGGACAGAAGAGGGAGAGGTGAGAAATAATAGAGAGCGAAATGGACAAAGACACAAATCAGATGCGTTATTAATTCATTAATTATTATTATTATTGATTAGTAACTCCTATGGCACCGGTGTCTAATGAGCGCCTCTGATTGGTGTGCACTGCGAGAGGCGCTATATAAGTTGATAGATACAATACAATACAATACAATACAATGCAAGGCATCAACCAATGGCGCACTAAACCAATCCAAGCCAGGTCATTATCCAGACGAGTGGTTCCATAAAACATTCATTCATTCATTCATTCGGGAATTTATATGGCGCCCCTTCAAGGAAACTACTCAGAGGCGCTCGCCGGTAGAGGGCAGAAGACACAGCTTGGAGCCTGTGGTGGATGAGAAATCTGAAAAAGGCACGTCTTAAATAACATAAGCGGCTGAGCAGAATGAGCAGGTACAAGGATAGTTATAATGAGCTGGGTATGGGGCCTTCCCCCCTCCGTACACTGTCGGTGGGAGGACGAGGGAGAGGACTGGCCACCCGCCCTCATAAGCCCAGGCTGAGAAAATGAAGTCGCCAGCACTTCATACCCATGGCTGCCTCATCAGGGCGATAGATTAAAGGACTGCTCTTCTTCTTCTCTTATCCTTCGCATATTCGCAACTCTTGGTCAATTACGGCGCATCTACAGCATTTGTATGTAGTTCATACAGTACCAAATGAGTAGACACAACTACATTTATTGTATTGTATTGTATCTATCAATTTATAGCGCCTCTCGCAGTGCACACCAATCAGGAGCGTATTGATACAAGTACATTATACATATGCAAGCACATGCACTGATATAGAAACACCTAAGCATATGTGGATGCAGACAGACAAACGGACCAAACAACAACCACAAAACGGGGCCATGACAGTTGCATACATACTTACACAACACAAGGTCACACAGTCCTTTAAGCAGCCATGGGCATGAAGTGCTAGCGACTTCATTTTCTCAGACTGGGCTTATGAGGGCGAGTGCACTAGTCCTCTCCCTCTCTTCCCACCGACAGTGTATACGGAGGGATGGCCTCTACCCAACTCCTCATTTCTGAGTCGGCCAGGTGGAACAGAAATCTCGAACCAGATTTCTGCCCCAGCGGGGATTTGAGCCCCGACCTCTCGACTGACAGTCCAGAGCTCTAACCACTACACAATCGAGCAGTCCCGCTGTCAGTTCCCAATAAATTGGTTATTATGAGCTCTCAGCGTGATCTTGGGCGATGCCTGCATTTTCGCTTTTTCATATCAATACTATATGAACGATTCCTTTCACACGGCCGCCTCCGATCTCCACGGCTCTAAACTTACGCGATAAGATAAGCACAATTCCTGCACTTGTGACCTCCTGCATGATGAATGCGTTGTGAGCGACTTCAGGCTTAAGTGTACAGTAACAGTGAACCATAAGCACTGAGACGGTTGGGCCTTGGAGAGGCAATAAACGGGTGAAGAACGTTAGATCAGGATTATGTAATATACTTACTGTAGATATGAAGGCGTATGATGAAATGAGAATATTATAGCTTTAAGATAAAGTAAACTATATAGGACATAAAATACGCGCGTTGGATAAAGGTAAGTGTATAGGCCATAACTATGGCCATAAATATGGCCTATGCAATTACTATTGTAAGGAATATTGTTCGCTGTAGGCAGGCCCCGTGCAAAGCTGGTAATAGGCTAAGGCCAGATGGGAAAATGTATTGCCCCATTAATTTTTAACTGCTCATTAAGTATTTTTAATCATCAGTGCTAACTAAATAAGATCCGTGTTTTATAAGTAATCAGTTACAGCTACTAGTTACTGGACTGCAAAAAGTAACTAGTTACTGTAACTCATTACTTTTTAAAAAGTAACTAGTTACTTATTACAGTTACTTGTTCAATGTAACTATAGTTACTTTTAGTTACCACAAACAAGTGTTAAAGTACAATTTCGCTGCATCGGTCTTTTAGCGTGTAATATCAGCAGGGTAATAGATTAATAATATGAATACTCTTGCTCTGCTGAAATGCCAGATAAGATTTTTAGAGGTCTCTATATATATCGCATGTTCCATGTTCACCAAAGAATAGTACGTCAGGATCGCAAAATATCACACGATGGTTATTGCGCAATTATCATTCGACCACAGTCACCACACGATGCATCGGGCGCAAACTTAATTTTCGAGTAACGCCAGGTAACTATTTTTCTTTAGTTACCATTACTCGTAAAAGTAATCAGTTACTGCAACTAATTACTTTTTGAAAAGAAACTATTACTGCATTAGTTACCAAAATTAGTTATTAGTTAGTAACTTGGCCTCGCTTCCTAATAAAAATAACATCGTAACAACGGTCAAGCAAGTGGCATGGTAAGGCAAGGCGTATACGAAAGGGGATAAACATAATTTGATAAGTATCTAAAAATAGCAAATATTGCCATTAAATTTCCCGGCACTTATCTTGGCACAGGTCGCAAATTTAAGTACGATAAAACCGTTCGGGGTAATTTGACGGAGTGTTGCCACCGGAAGTACTCTTCTGGCAACCCCCAGCGAGCACCTATGTCGACGCTGATGGCTTTCGGCGGAAGCTCTAATATTGCATTTCGGGAATAAATAGAGTGCGCCAAAAACGGTTGTTTGGCTTTTGTGGCATAAGACGCTCCTGTGACAATTTAAATTATTTATTGCTCAACGTATATAGAACGGTGACTAGGATTGGACACTTTCGGTGTTTGTCTCTCCTGGTGATTCATTGTCTATCTCTTTATGACTGTCTCTGGCCATCACAAATACATGTATAGGCGCTTATGCATCTGATCTTCAGACAATACATGCGTTGGATATGAATATGACCCGGGCTTTACTAGAGAATATGATTATTATATAGGCCTACGTTATTGCATCAGACTGAATTGTATAATTGACGCGACGCATTTTGGATAAAGCACGCAGGCAGGCGGCGTATACCACATGTGTTGATTTAAAATTTCTTGTCGAATTTTTATATATTTTTTTCGGTTTAACACTTAAATTAACATTTCTGATCTAAACAGTTTTTCTGGCTAGTTTTTCGCTTTTTCGCTGCTCATAAAAGTTTTATTTATTTCTTCTTTATAATTATATTGATTTTCGTGTCATAGCCTACACACAATATTTCTTGATTTAGGCCTAACTGTTTTTGGGTCGACACTAATACTGGCTTGATGATATATTCGTTTATTTATCAAGCAGGAAGACACACACACCGCTTCACAACTTACATACACAAAGGCTACTATAAAGAAAAAAGGGAATAATGTTAGTTTTTAAGATTAGGGTCAACGTGGTGGCCACTATTTTAATTATCTGCATTCACGAGTCGTCATTGAACCGAAGAACTGTCCCTTTTATTAATCAGGTCACGCTTGCTTACTTGCTGTGCCTGCTTTCCTCGCATTTTCAGGTCCTGTGAGACTAATTTTGGCTGATTTATTACGTTGCAAGGTTACTCGTCTGGTCCACTTTTGTTTTGATTAGACGCCACTCTACTAGGACCACTGCATCACAATCAATCATTGGGATATCATTTCTATGTTGATGATGCATCTTCATTTAATTTGACAGTTTGTCCCGTCACTCGTCTGTGCTGTTGTTGTCCGCTGCCTTTGTGAAAGGCGCAATAATCCTCGATGGGAGCCAATAATATTATGCTCCTCTTGACCCCATAGCTAATTGAATTTCTACTACTGGCCAATTCACATCAACTAAAGGAATTTGGATATTTGAAATCTTTGAAACTAGTTTTCTGAGCTGGTTGATCGCGTGGTAAATTGGGGTTGAATTTGATTCTACTATCTTCCCGTCGATTATTTAAGTCATCATACTATTCTGTAGTGTAGGCCCTATTAAGTTATACTGCATTTTACTGTAGGATACTGTATTGTAATGTATTGCATTATACAATATTTTTTGTACTGCAGTGTACATCGTTGTATTCTACTTTTTTCATTGTACTGTTTTGTGTTATTGTGTATTGTAGTTTATTGTGCTGTTTTGTGTTATACTGTGTTGTATCATATTTTACTGTTTCGTGCTGTAGTGTATTGCACTGTTTTGAAATTTGACTTGTTATGGTGTAGGCCTACTGCATGGCATTTTTAGTATTGTGTTATACTGTATTGTAGTTATTGCACTGTACTCTATTATATTATGATGTATCGTAATATTGTACTGCAGTGTACTGTATTGTTATTATTCGTAATCGTAAACTCCAAACTTCTAAAGCGCCACTCGAAAGCCAAGCGCAGGGCACCAGCTTATTCACTAGCGCTGCATTCATTCATTCATAGCGGACATTTACATAGTGCCTCTTCCAGAAAACTACTCCGAGGCACCCTCTATTATATTTTTCTGTACGTATTATACGGCGAACATTTAGTATCGGGGTGCGTACGTTTATGGGCTTTTTACGGTATCTTTTGGCATGCTGCGAGGAAGGTGACATGTTTTCTAATGACGACACTAACCCTAACCGACCTAACGACGCCTAACCTTAACCTAACAGTAACCGACTCTCACGACGCCTCCTAACCGACACTGAGGACTTGAGAAAACCTACGCACCCCGATTCTAATTGTATGCCCGTATTACATTGTCGGACATTATATTATGCGGCGTCTGATGTACTGCCTCAATGCACTTTAGTGTAATGGCGAATCGTGTTTTGCATATCGTCTTTTAACACCGTCGCAGCTTTTAAAAGCACCTCTTCAACGAAACCCGAAACCAGAAGTACATATATAGTAACCATTCAGACAGCCTTGACCCTAACCTCTCAGACAGCATTGACCGTAACCTCTCAGACATCCTTGACCCTAACCTCAGACAGCCTTGACCCTAACCTCAGACAGCCTTGACCCTAACTTTTCAGACAGCCTCGACCCTAACCTCTCAGACAGCCTTGACCCTGACCTCTCAGACAGCCTTGACCCTAACCTCTCAGACAGCCTTGACCCTAACCTCTCAGACAGCCTTGACCCTAACCTCAGACAGCCTTGACCTGCGTGCAACCTCTCGGTGGACCTCCATTTCTTCTAATTACGCTTAAATATAAATCAGTTCCTCGTCGTCTCCATGTGTTCGTTTGGATCTTTCAGAGCACAACTTTGGTTGGTCAGCGGAATAGGAGGACTGGAAGTCTTTTGGTCAGAGAGAGCGAGCGAGAGAGAGACACAGAGACACACAGAGACAGACAGACAGAGACAAAGACACAGAGGCACACAGAGACACAGAGAGAGAGACAGATAGAGACAGAGACACAGAGACAGACAGAGAGACATACAGAGAGACAGATAGATAGACAGACAGACAGGCAGAGAGAGACACAGAGACACACAGAGCGAGAGAGACAGACAGACAGACAGAGACACAGAGAAACAGAGAAACAGAGAAACAGAGAGAGAGAGAAAGAGAGAGAGAGAGCGAGAGAGAGAGAGAGAGAGAGAGAGAGAGAGAGAGAGAGAGAGAGAGAGAGAGAGAGAGAGAGAGAGAGAGAGAGAGAGAGAGAGAGAGAGAGAGAGAGAGAGAGAGAGAGAGAGAGAGAGAGAGAGAGAGAGAGAGAGAGAGAGAGAGAGAGAGAGAGAGAGAGAGAGAGAGAGAGAGAGAGAGAGAGAGAGAGAGAGAGAGAGAGAGAGCACACATAGAAGTTGAAACCTCTGGTGAACAATCACTCATCCACCATTCCAGGTTCCTTTTCACTGCACTGGACGAACGAATAAACTGCACGGGACAGAAGCCCATCGCCCAAAAGTACTGAACCCTTTGCAGAAACCAAATCTAACGCCCCAGCCAATCGTAGCGCTGCTGTTTAATGCTACGTAACATACTACACGAATAATGTCTGGCGCTTACGCAGATATGAACTCTCTTAAGTGAAGTCAGAAACCCTTACTCTGAAGCCAAAACGGACCATCTACGATCCGTATGTGATCCGGTGATTTTTACCCATTCCTCTGCCCGACCGAGTTTCCCAATTCAACAACTGGGTCGGGTCAAAACGACCGCAAGCGAAGAAGTCAGCCCCCGATGATCGTTAATCTTCGGCTCCAGTCGACACTGGCATTGTTCCCGGAACACGACCCAATGTTGATGGATTGACATGTGGCGCAAGAGAGCATTATACTGTCGTTGGGCACCGTCAACCTCATCAAAATCATCTCCGTCATCGTCGTACATGTATGTGCGATTCATGTGTTGCTGTGGCCTTGAAGCCTTTGCCTTTGATCGGCCCTGCACTATGGAACCAGCTCCTCTGCCTTGAAGCCTTTGCCTTCATTGGCCCTGCATTATGGAATTAATGGAACCAGCTCCGTCGAAGGACACGTTCCTCCTTATTAACTGTTGGGCCAAGTGCCTCGTTTCGTTGTCTCAAGACCTCTTTCTTTTCTCTGGGTCTCTCGCTCTGGGAGCGCCTCAGATTGGTGTGCACTTCGAGAGGCGCTATATAGATTTATAGATACAATACAATACAATAAGTCGTTACTGCTACTTGGCCTATTAGTATATTTAAAATGGCGACGACGACGGTGTTGATGATGAGGACGATGTTGTTGTTGTTGAAAACGATGAGATGATGATGTTGTTGTAGTTGTGAATGATGATGATGATGATGATGATGATGATGATGATGATGATGATGATGATGATGATGATGATGATGATAATGATGATGATGATGATGATGATGATGATGATGATGATGATGATGATGATGACGGTGAGATAATGATCCGATGGACCGCGTGTTTATGCTTTACATAAGAAATTCTGCTCCTGCATTCTTGGTGTTTCTAATAAACAGGAGGCTGCATACCCTAGCCAGTCTCTGTGCCAGGCAAAAGGCAGGAGAATCATTTGCGGTTTTGCTGCTGAACGGCTTCCGTATTACTAATAACATCGGCGTAAGTTTTGCACTTTCGCGACCATCAGCTTAGTCTGCACAGTTAAATCCCGACAAGAGTGTTACTGGTCAGGAAATGAAAACCAGTTTACGGCTGACGTAGGTTCCGCGTGGAATAAGTCGAATGCAAACCGTTGTTCATTTTGCAGGGCTTTGTGAAGATTGATTGATAGCTTTCGAGGCTCCGTGTGGTAACTTTCCAGACTGCAGACTGCACGAAGCCGTATTTCCCGCTCTAAACCCATTTAATCGCCATTGTTGTGTATACCAGCAACGATCCACCTTTGCTCAGTCGCATTTCGGATGTTAATTCCTCAGGCGACGTGCCAAGATTGTATTGTATTGTATTTAGACATTTATAAAGCGCATCTCACGGTAATCCCCATTCAGAGGAGCTCGCAGTGCCAAGTGCCCTGCGAGAAAAGAAACGTCTTACGACAACGAGAAGAGGCCGAAAAAAACCCGGTTAAGATCACAGATCGAATCGTAAAGGGAAGGTCTTTCCAGAGAATAGGATAAACAGATGCATAGGCGCGTTGCTGGGCAGTAGCAGTCCGCAACCGAGGTACGAGAAGGTCATGCCGGTCTAAAGAGATGGCACTCGATGGTGTGGGCAAGATGCCCAACCCCCGGTCTACGTCGTATGGCACTGCAGCATGCCAAGTGCTAAAGGCGGCCAATCGGTCGGCATTCGAGTCGATTTGTGATTACAGGAAATGAATCCTGATAGCGAGTCTGCATCGGTTGTCGAGTTGTGGACCCGAGTGGTCAGTGGTCTGTCGGTCAGTGGGGCTGGTCCGTCGGTCAGTCGGTCAGTCGGTCGAGCGATCGATCGGTCGTATATTGCCTTATAATGAAACAATGTTCTCGATGCTATTGTTGACAGATTACGTGCCCCAGAGAGACAGAGAGACAGAACAGACAAGATGAGCGATTTCCCTAGCGTCGTGGAACTGAACGTCGGCGGAGTGTTCTACACGACGGCCATTGGCACCCTGACCAAAGAACCTGACTCCCTGCTCGGCCAGCTCTTCACCGGAAGGGCCAAGGACCAGCCGGTCAAGGACTCCAAGGGCAAGTGCTTCATCGACAGAGACGGGGTCCTCTTCCGCTACGTTCTCGACTACCTTCGCAATCAGAAACTGGTCCTACCGGAGTCCTTTCAGGAGACGGAGCGCCTGAAGCACGAGGCAGACTACTACCGCCTGCCGGGAATGGTGAGATGCCTCGCGGACGCGTCAGGGTCCCTCAGATCCCCGACGATCAACCAGTTCGGCAGCAGAAGGGTCAGCAACGCCGTCGTCGACCTGGACGGATCCATCACCACGCAGTTCCAAGGCGTTGACGTCAAGGAACAGGGCTACATCGTCGTCGGGTACCGCGGAACCTTCGCCTTCGGTAGAGATGGACTGGCCGACGTCAAGTTCCGGAAGCTGGCGAGGATCCTCGTCAGCGGGAGGGTGTCCATCTGCCGAGAGGTGTTCCAGGATACGCTGAACGAAAGCCGTGACCCGGATCGGGGTACGTCCGACCGCTACTCGGCCCGTTTCTTCCTGAAGCACGCGTTCATCGAGCAGGCGTTCGACATGCTCCAGGAGGCGGGGTTCCGCATGGTCGGCTCGTGCGGATCGGGCACGAACAGCGCCGGAGAAGTAAAGCCCGGGATGGACTCGGAGGAAAACAAATGGAACCACTACAACGAGTTCGTTTTCTGTAGACCGTAACGCGTTCCTGTTCCCGGCGCAATGCGACGATAACGATGACGATGACGACAACAACAACATCAACAACAACAACACTGTCACGTGACGTCGATCACGTGACGATGCCAGTTTTATGTCACCTATCCATCTAGCTTAACGATGCACCGATACAAAAACCGTAGTTTAGCCCGGTTTAGCGAGCAACAGATATCGCGCGCTTGTCGCAGCAGTAGTAGCAGCCTGCGCTACTCTCAAAAACCCTCAAACGCTGTATAACTGGCTGCCTGACGATGTAGAATTTTACATTAGTTGTGTTTGTGGTGTTCAAAAACAGTGATGTCGGTTTGTGAAACACTGAGTGATTTTTACGGACGATAGTTCGACTCATTAGAGTTAGGCAGTGGTTAACTTGTTCACCCAGAGGTGGCGGATCTCCGCAATTTTTCAAACCTATTAGGCCTGAGCCTATCTGACGAAACTATATGCTATTTGGAAAACACATAAAATGTATGAAATAAGAATAATATGGTCCGTTATTGTGACAAAAGCACATTTAGGTGGCGGATCTCAAATCCGAGGTTCCGGATCTCAGAACCAGCTGAATTTAACCACTGGAGTTAGGAGGCCTCTCCTGTAGTCCCACTAAGTACTCTTTTATCCTCGTAATTCCCATCCTCCCTGTTTGACCGTCTTCTCAATTGCTGCGTCTAAACATCAACATTCTGTCGCCGCAAAGTGCAATCCCTTTCAATCAATGATTGGCCAATTCTTGTCTCCTTGTTGAGCTCGATGCACCAGACAAGCCTCGCAATCTTGAGACTGTTGTCGCTGGGAGAATTGCTGCCGTATTAAATGCACGATTACTTGATTTATATTACTATGTGTTTGGCAGAAATTGCATCGTCGTCGGTGACAAGCTGAGTTTGTCAATTACCATGCGAGGGGCGCCTTGCGTTTTGAATACACGATTGGCTGCTGCTCGCAATTATTCATGGGCTGTTCACGGCCGAATGAAAGCTTTCCAGGCATTAAATTGTTTTTTTTTGCCTTTCGGACTCCATGAAAGGACTGTTTTAGGACGTACTGTCCTCAGAAGGCTATGCGATACATATCAAGCATCCAGGAGTTTGATTAGATTAATTCACTGGCAACCATATGGTTAAGATTACCATGTTATCTTCTAATATCAAGTTTACATCAACGCCATGAATCTTTATACACAAATCACTTGATAATAATATTATAACTCATATACATGTCTCCATATAATTATAACAGTTATGAGCTTCGGTCTCATTCCTCCCTGGGCGCAGATTTCTGCCATCTGCTGCACACGGTGAACTGGATGTACCATGGGGCCACATTCATTTTTCCAACAAAGAAGCTTTGTTGGTGTCGGTTCATCTTTCTGGGACCTGCTGCCATGCAACTTTCGATATGAACTCCCTGGCGCCTTTCTTTGTTTTTTTTACCGTATACGCGCTTGAAAACCATTCTGTTCGAGTCTGGTTTTGTGTTGGGTGCAACTCGGAGTGTTTCAAAAGTGGCGCTCTATAAATTTGTAATTACATCTGCAGCTGCAGTAACAAAGATTTCGAACGCTTTTGATTCTGTTCTCACAGGCACATAAAAATTCAAAATATATGTAATAGGAGAAGCTCTTAATATGGTGCACGTGAGACGCGCGGCTGAATATTCCGTTCAATTCTGTGAAACTCGCAAAACGAGTCATAAGATATCTGTCGCTCGCTATTCTGTGAATTTTAGCTTATTTTAGATCTTCGGACTGGTCTATACCTTAAAGACTTATTTTTATAGTCTGAAAGCGGAGGACAGTCAGTCAGTCGTTCGTCATATCACAGTGTGAACGCGTTATATGTGTTTTACCGAACAGCTCTACAGCATTGGACGCGAACGATCCATTATAGTACGTCGAGCAATGGCAAATCCATATGGTCTTAGGATTTCTCGCCATGACCGCAGCCAAAGCATCACGTTCGCTGCCTTTTAATCAATGGGACGGCAGCTACGCGTGACAATTGAATCCTAGCAAATATTTCCATAGATCTGGCTCTGCCGGTTACCGCTGTGTAAATTAATATAGCAGCCACCGCCCTGTTATTCTAAGGCCGAGAAGATGTCGGAACATGCTGGAACATGCAAGGACGTGCGCCATGAATAGCCATCGAGGTAGTTCTCATGGTCAGTGGCTATGCGCTGCGCATACAGACAGCAGTTCAAAGCTAGAGTTAAGGCAGAGAAGCATGAACGGTTTTGTCGTAATATGTCATTATTTTATCCTCAGACTGGCAAAAGGCGGACCTTGTCTTAAAGTGCGCGTAATATCGATAATACTCCATTAGGATTCCTCATTGAAAATGCAATGCATGGACACCAATGATAGTAGTATCGGATTCTAAAATGACAGCTGACAAATTACTGATTCAAACAGACTTGAATCTAATGTTTGCATCATTAACAGAGTTATACTAATTGAGAACTTAGTGTATGACACGGTAGCTTATTAGTTTGAGCGCTCACCTTATACGCGCCGAGAGCACTGGTTCGAGTCTCTTAGACAGCTACAGTAACTGTGTATAGCGATATTGAGCAAGTCCTTTACGCACAATTTCTTAGCGCCATCTATTGATGCTTTGTCGTTAGATAGCGGCGCTAAATAATGACAGAAATAATACAAATTAAGCGCCTAAAGTAAGAATATTTGTCTCATGGAATCCCGGTGTCGAAATCAGTGGCGTCTAAATGCCAGGTTTGAATATAGTGGATGCTGATGATTATACTGTGTCGCCTGCAAGACAGCACACGCTTGACAGGCCACCGTATACCTCATAAGCTGAAGCCGAGAAAACAAAGTCGCTAAATGATTGAAATCTTATTCTACCATCCGATTGGCGTACTGGATCGAACTCATGGAACTTATTCTAAACAACTGAATGTATCATATTATCTAAAAAGGTCTTCGTGACATTGCATAGCTCTCGTGAACTATTAAGTTTTGTGAAATGCTTGCTTTAATAAACACATGTATTCCATCTAGTGATGAAAATGATGTAAAAGAGATGTATACGTAAGAAGGGTAACATCCAGAAGGATCCATGTTGAGGACAGTTTTGATTTCTTAGACAGTTTTCTTTCGGACTGTCTTAAACTACTGAAAATATTTTAAGAAGTTGGCCATTATTAAGAACGTGTTGTAATGGAAACAGGTCTTATATAGACGTTGACAACAAAATCTTATATTTATCGCTTTTGAGCTGTATGTCATATTTAACCACAACCCCCTTTTACTGCTGAGGTTCCAGGGCGTTTGTTTTGAACCACACATGTATGTTTACATCTACATCCACTGTATTCACTGTATTTGCACAAATGGCGCTTAAGTATCTATGTATATGTAGTTTATAGTTTATCTATATATATTATGTATAATAATATGAATGCATGCATTTATGCATCTGTGTAATTGTGAATGTATGTATATATGTATGTTAATTAATTCATTCATTCCTAACTTAAATTTATATAGCGCCTCTTCAAGGGAACTACTCAGAGGCGCTACCAACCCCGTGCATGCACGGCCAATTAGGACCATTTTAAGATGAGAGAGAGGAATATCTGAGAAGGGATTCTAGGAGTGTATGTATAGGCTATGTATGAATGTATGCATTTGTGCATCTATGTAATTGTGTATTTATGTATGGATTATGTATGTACGTATATATGCATAATCATATGAAAACCACGGCACTGCACAATGCATAATGACCCAGCCACAAAATTGACGATCAATTCCGATATTGATTTTGCCATAATTTTGTAGTGAAAATATGGTTTCATGATACAGTTAGTGCCGCGGGCCTCGATGCCGCCCAACTCTTGTATTTCCAACAGATTTGGAAATGTAATGAAATGACGATGAATCAGTTTCATTAGACATTTTTAATGCGGAAGCTGGTCTTCCTCCGATAACACAACATTTCAGCATTCCAAGAGAACCAGATGTATATACTAACACGCATGCATTGTACACGAGAGCATCAACGGGGTGCTCGAAAGGCACAGTGTAAGTGTTCGGATACATGCACAGGAACATAAATACACGCATACAGTGATGCAGACATACATTGATACACATACATACATACATACATACATACATACATACATACATACATACATACATACATATATACATACATACATTCATACATACATAGACTCACATAGACTCATACAAGACTCATACATATATACGTACATACGTACATACATACATACATGCAAACGTACATACGTACATACATACATACATACATGTACATTAGGGTGGTCCAAAAACACAAAGTGTCTCAGAGTTGCCCTCCACAACCCTGCTTTTGTTCTATGGCTGCCCACTATTACCTCTACCAAATTTGAGAGAGATTGATGAGTATTTAGAGGTCGCTCAAGGTCAGGGTATTTTCACCATGTTAAGCATGAAATCGGTAATCTGCACTAAGAACAGAAAACAGAATTTCAGTTGAATTAAAACATATAGTGCAGCAATGAAAATAAGAAAAGGTTCCAAAATGTTCAATTTTGCTATGGAAACACTGGAACTTTTCTTGAGTAACACATTCTATGTCCTCTGTCATCTTCATCAGCGTGGCCTTAGAGCAGGATGCATATGTGTTCCTGCAGCGTTTCGCGAGCTGAAGAAGGAACTGCTGCGCTTCATTCTTTGTCAACGATTAACTCTACTGCTGCATCAAACCAATGGCTCTCCCAGTAGAGTCGTTCATAACTGTCATGACTGACGCTGCCTTTAGGAGGTACTGGTAGGAGTGATCATCGCATCATTCCTTACGACAGGGATGCATGGGCAGTAATTTAATTGATGTAATTTAAATTACGTAATTTGAATTACATTTGTAATTTGTAATTTGTTGCTCTGGATCAATGTAATTTGTAATTTGTAATTGAATTACATTTTTCATGTAATTTGTAATTTTAAATTACATCTGTAAAATCAAATTACTTTTGAAAAGAAAACCAGAGACTCCACAACCAGAGCAGTTTTGAAAGCATCTTTTCCTTATCTTGATCACTATCACCATAGTATCTCTACATGTTATGAACGATAGCAAACCTGAATTCTTTGAATGCTTTCACAAAATTGGAGCCAATGTCAGAAATTGTGTACAATTTTTTCATGTGTCAGACCGAGCTCATAACGTGCCATATAGATGAGTTGCGCTACTCCATCACACGCTCAGTTGTCTTAGCATCCAACAAAACGTCTGCATGCTAAGACAACTGAGCGTCGATCAAATGTACATGCATCGATCCAGTGACAGGTTACTCCCATGTAGTCCTAACTAATGAATCTTCATATATAGCTACGTAACTGTTAAGATGTTATTTATACAAGTTAATTCTGCACTTCCTTCATCTGCTCTGGTACACAAACTCATTAGGTCTATAGTTTTGCAAGCCTGATTGTAAGGTCAAACATATGCCGATTATCGGACAAGTTCTTCGAACAGTTGCTACTTCTTAGAGAAAATTAAATAAACTGTTTCAAACAGCGTAATACAAATAACAGTGGAAATAAATCATGTGTTTCCTGACTGAATTTCCTGATCCCAACTATGAATGTAATTTGTAATGTTATGTAATTGAAATTACGTAATTTGTAATTTGTAATTTCATACAAATTCCGAAAGTAATTTGTAATTTGTAATTAAATTACATTTTCCAAAGTAATTTGTAATTCAATTACATTTTACTGTGTAATTTGCCCATCCCTGCCTTACGATCCTTTACCAGGAAGCCTTGGGCCTTCTCTTTTCCATTCAAGTTCAGAATGTCAACGATGACAGTAGTTCTCTCTGTGATGGAAGATGCAATGCCAAGGGAGCTAAGGCCAAGGAAGCTGAGGGGTTCAGAAGGATGGTCGAGGCACTTCCCATAATTGATGGACTGTGGAAGGTGGAGGTTTGTCACCATCAGTTTTTTCACATCCACTACAATTCTGTTGTCAAACAAGGACAAGCTGACCAAAATTGTTGAAACGTACCAGATATGCCTACCGAATGTGGTCGAGGCAACCTTTGCCACTCTCATATTTAGATATTTACTAAGGTCCTCCAGTAGCAGTAGATCGTTGAGTGGTGCTCTTAGAGGCAGAAGAGCTTCATGCCAGAACCGAAAATAGACAAGTCTCACAAACAGTGCCAGCTCCTTTACACTGTGCTTCTCTTTGGCAGTTGGAGATAATAGCTGCTGGAAAAGAAATGTCTTAATGCTAAAGATAGCTTTCACCATCAAACGTGCATGATGGAATGCTCCTGGTGCCCGAAAGGAAACTCTTGCTCCCTTTGCGCCATGCACCCTGGAAGATCAAACTGAGTTTCAAGAATTCCTCGTAGTCTTCTCTTTGATGTGACCCTTCAAGAGCTGCCTTGCATAATTTCACCATTTTTTTCTTCTCGAAGAGCAGAAGTGTGTGCATCAAAGATGTCGTCGGAAGCCACTTCATTTGTCGCTTGGTCAAAGCGTGGCCAGCTTTGCTGGAACCTCCAGAGCATAGTAACGGGAGACCCGACAGTAGGTCCAGATAAAGAGCCGAAACAGCAAGTGGAAGTTCCATGACATGATGGCGGCAAGCCATCCTGGTTAATTCTTGCTAATTCGAATTCTCAATAAAAGTGCAGGAACCATCATTCTTCAGGCGAGTATTGCTGGCCGTGATGTCATAGACTATATACCACGAACTAGACTCCGAAGTCCGAAGACCCCAGCCAGCCACAGTCCTCAGACAGGCTTCAGCTTGTTCGTTACCAGTTCTGCAGCCAATTTTTGGATCTCCCAGTATATATCTCTTCCCTGTCATCTATGACTAGTAGGCTACTGCAAGTCTGTCACCTGCTCCTCATGGTTCTTGTTGCATGATCGTCGGATGGAGCTTTTGTTGGGAGATGGGATGAGATAGTTTTTTCTCTGCCTTCTATATATCAGCCAAACTTCAGCACTGCTTCTTGTCTTTGCCATTATTGTGTTATATATATAATTATATTCGTTTATTGAGAAAAACAATCTGACAAAAATGAGCTATGTCAAAAATTCTACAGTCAAATCTCTTCAATTCCTAATCTTCACCAATGTACTGATAAATTTGACTAAGTACAAAAGTGTACAGTTCTTAAAACAATTAAAAAAATTCCAACATTTGCATTTTACTTCAAAGACTAGTTAATAATGTTAGATTGGTATTTCAAAACTTCAGTTTGAAACAACACTTCAAAAGTAAGTAAAAAAAAGCGGTTCAAATAATATGTTTTTGAGTAGATAACAGTCAATAATTTCCACTATGCCATGGTATTATCAAGAGAATGTTTGGCGACCTTGAGCGACCTC
>JACEVL010000180.1:1074405-1076905 GCA_020284085.1 Aporrectodea caliginosa | reverse complement strand
CTAAACCTGTTCGTTCTGCTGTCTCTGTTTGACGCCATCTTGTGGCTATCAAAGGTCCGTCGTTAACGTCAACCCGATCTGGAGAGAAGTCATTTCAAATTTTATAGGACTGTCCGTCTAAGTCCGGCGACTTAGGGATGGACGGATGGATCAGAGTTTAACGACATCTTATGCAGTGGCGTAAATCATGGGGGGACAGACAGGGGACAGTCCCCCAAAAGTTTTGACTTAAGCGCTGCTGTCCCCCCAAAGTCCGGCCCTCGTTACTCTGTGGATGGATGGATGTATAGTTTAACGACTCTGATCTTACGGCAACAAAGGCCGTTGACTTTAATGCTTTTCCCTGTAAGTCTTAAAGCCTGAGCAACATGGCTGCCCATCCACTAGCAATCTGTGGTTACGTCATTGTGGGATTACTACGCGGAGACATAACGTTGCTTTTCGGTTAACCTAGTCCTAGCTGCAGTCTGAGGAGGCGAGCTAGGACCTAGGACAGCAGCCTGCGTTCCCTCGGCGAATCGATTATAAGCGGCAAAAGAAAAAGAGCGTCGTTAGGAATTCCGTAAGTTAACACCGCGGACGGTGGCAGCTGATCCTTGGACGCATTTGATCCGTAGCCCTATACCTGGCAATTAGGTTGGCTCGATTGCAATATAACACGCCGCGCTATAGATCAGCCGAGGCGCGTCTGGGGAATCGATGTTGGAAATCAGAAGGGAGGGGAGACGACGGCCAAGGCTTCGGCCTTGAGTGCCACTGCTGCTGCTGCTGCTGCTGCTGCTGCTGCTGCTGCTGCATACATGCGTGGTCTTCTGCATCAGTTCCTGTGTACGTTGCTTCGCTGCATCACCGGCTGAAGACCGGGATGCCTTGGTGATGGTGACAGGAAGAGGCTGTCTCTCCGAATCGAAGCCACCGCGACGTGACACGGCCTCTCCGTGAGAAACTGACCTCTGAGGGTCCAAATCCAATCGCATCACTTCACTCGAAATACGATTGCATCACAGGAACGCGGTGCTGGTAACATTAGCCAGGACGAAATTGATCAGGCAAAGATAAGATCGGATACGTCAAGATGAAGGCGAAATCTGGTCATCACAGGCAGAGCCTTAGGTTAAGCGACAGCTTTTATGTTTCGACCTTTGGCTTTAGATGCAACAGTTCAGAGAAATTGTACTAACCCTGTCAGCATGCATGACCACTTGGAGCCATATAGGACTGTAGATATATTCCCATATGGGATCCATATATGGAACCCATACTGCATGGTCTCATCATATTCGACGCCCTATAGACCTCATGCATTCCTCCTCCCAATTTAAGACGACAAGAATTTAATATCACGCATGATTTACCTAAACCATTGTTAGTTATCTGGGCTAAATAACTCAAAGATACAATAACGTATCAAGTAGTCCTAATGACGAACCTTACATTTGTATTCCAAAATCAGTCATCTGCAACTATAGAATTCCTATACGATATAACTTGTAACTCGCTGCTCTATTCCAGCAAAAGTCAATAAATAAACGAATATACAGATCTATAGCATCCATTGGATACATTTTGCAGGGGAAGCAAGAACTCAGGGTTCGATCCGAGCAAAGCAATACGCCAAGCATCACACGCCAAGCACCCTTGTAACGGCATGTGCCGTGTTACGGCGCTGTAGAAATTGTAGTCATTCAAAGCAAGCCAGGCCGGGGCAAATACCTTGCCTTCTTTGCCACTTTAACACAGCAAACATCAATATGATATGAACGATCCCTATCCATCTTGATTGAAGAGCTGAGCTTCTTTGATATGTAACTAATCGCCTCTTGTACTTAAGACTCGTTATCTCAAGATTCCTTACCCTGACTAAGTCGTTGAGTTTCCTAAGAGCCCTTGTAACGGCATGTGCTGTGTTACGGCCCTGTATCATCAGATCGTCGTATTCATCATAATCATAATCATAATCATCATCATCAATCATCATCATCATCATCATCATCATCATCATCATCATCATCATCATCATCATCATCATCATCATCATCATCATCATCATCATCATCATCATCATCTTAGCGCCTTCGTGAGTTTCTTGTAAGGCGCTATATAAATGGCCATATACATACATACATAATACATACATCATATCATCATCATCATCATCATCACCACCACCACCACCACCACCACCACCACCATCATCAACATCATCATCATCATCACCACCACCGCCATCATCATCATCATCATCATCATCATCATCATCAAAGACGAAAATGTCTTCATCATAATATTAACTATACAGTAGCTAATCCTGGAAACAATTTCGGGAATTCGGGGAGTTTCCATTGGACATGGTCACAAAAGTTAAGCTTTTTGTATTTCGCAGATAGAACCATATAAAAAAAATTCGGCAATTTACGTTGGGGTTGAACCCATAAAACCCCCCTAGATACGCCCATGTAACTATATACACTGTATCTCGGCAACTGGATACACGTCGGTT
>JACEVL010000180.1:879405-1069405 GCA_020284085.1 Aporrectodea caliginosa | reverse complement strand
TCTTACGAGAGCACGATGCACTGTGCATAGTCTTGAGTTCATAACTTGTCATTATATTTGGCATCCTCGTATCGCTGTCATTTCTATCAGAGGCATGCCTTCAGAACGGTCCATAAAATACTCTGCTGCATACATGCCATCTATAATAGGCAATATATACGTGTATATGTATACATAAATGTGTGTGTATCTGTATATTAGGATATCATATCATGCCTTTGCATGCACATATCATGGCCATGGCTTGAAACATATACTTCCTTAAAAAACCTATACGGTTTCAAAGCATATAAAATATTGCCTGAATGTATACACAGCAATGATGTATAATATAGTGTCTGTGTTTGCGTGTGTTTGAGTACATGCATCTGTTTGTGTGTGAATTTATATATACATAGCATTTGCACATACGTGTGCATGTGTATATTCGTATATGTTTATGCATTCCGATGTCTTAAATGTGTTTAGTCCATTCATCGCTTGATATGGTCCTGAGATGTCGAGAGATATATACGAAGAAACGACCAGCGAGATATCATCTCTAATGGCAACGCAGATAAAGCGCACACAAACATAATGTTCGTAGACATATACAGTGTATGCGCGATTGACAGACGGCCTACATGAAGCGCGCGATCTGGTGATCCAGGTATGATGATGATGATGTGATGATGATGATGATGATGGTGGTGACGGCGATGATGATGATGATGGTGGTGATCATGATGATGCTTGATATGGTGATGAGATGTCGAGAGATGGCGGTGATGAAGAAACGACCAGCGATGATATCATCTCCAATGGCAACGCATGATGAAGCGCACACACAGACGTAATGTTCGTAGACATAGACGGCCTACATGAAGCGCGCGATCTGGATGATGATCCATGGTATGATGATGGTGATGATGATGGTGATGATGGTTGATATGATGATGATGGTCTATGATGATGATGGTGCTGATGATGATGATGATGATGATGATGATGATGAAGATGATGATGATGATGATGATGATGATGATGATGATGATGATGATGATGATGATGATGATGATGATGATCAAGAGGAGGAGCAGGAAGAGGAGAAGGAGGAAGCATGTTGCGCCGCTCCTGTGCCATCATTTGCCGGCGCTGGTATACCGTGTTAGCCTGTACATGTGTTTGCGATGGATACCAATCGCCTGCTACTGCTGCTGAGTTCCCAATCAGTTTCCCATCACTTGCTTCATCCACAGTATTTCGACTTGTTCCATGTCTACCATCCCTAAGCTTCTTGTTGTTCTTGTTCTTGTTCTTCTTGTTCTTCATCTTCATCACCATCATTATCATCGTCATCGTCATCATCATCGTCATCATCATCGTCATCGTCATCTCCTTCATCGTCATCATCTTCATCATCATCATCATCATCATCCTCCTCATCATCATCAGTTTCTTCTTCTTCTTCTTCTTCCTCCACCTCCTCCTCCTCTTCCATCTCTTCCTCTTCCATCTCCTCCTACTCTTCCTCCTCCTCCTCCTCCTCTTCTTCCTCTTCCTCCACTTCCTCATCTTCCTCTTCCTGTTCTTTCTTCACTTCCTCTTCCTCTTCGTTTTCCTCTTCCTCTTCTCTTTCTTCTGGCGACTCCAAGGCGCCATTGGTGCCACGGTGGAGTGGAGCTTAGCTCGACGAAAGATTGATTTAATTAAATAATTAATTAAGGCGGAATCTGCGTTTGGTCGGAGGGTCAATCAGTTCAAATGGCGATGCACCATCTGTGGACACGAAAAGAACGAAGATAAATGGGTCTTCAGATAAGAAGTAGAGAGAGAAGATCTCTTATGCAAATGGGAATGCTTAATGAATGGCAAGGTGAATGTGAATCTAGACACGTGAATATTAATGAGAAAGTGACAGACAGGCAGTTAATAGGAATGGAATATTAAGCTGATCTTTTTACAGTAGTCGTGGACATATACCTATTACCTCGACCATTCTGAGATCTGTCTTAGGGGTCGTCCATTAATCTATGTCAACAAATTTTAGGCAGTTTTACCCCCTCCCCCTTGTCAACAACTGTCAAACTTGAAACCACCCTAAAAATTATGACAACAATTTAGAACCCCCCCTCTACAAAAATAAACACAATGGCTAATACATGTAGAATCACTGTGAGATTTATTTTACACTAAAAACATTCAATCTCGAATTTCAAAATATATGAGTTTAGTTTATTACCAGCTTTTTAGTAGTATTAAAAATTGCACTTTATACATTTTTAGCATTACTTAATGTGTAAGCTACCATTTTTAAGGGTCTGTGTTGATTCATTGTAAAAAAATTGTTGACGTCATCTTGTGCCGAACCCCCCCTTGTCAACAACTGTCAAACTTTTCCAAACCCCTCCCCTATTTTGTTGACATATTAATGGACGACCCCTTAATGCATAATCTAAGAAACATAGACTACTGAAGAGTACTGAAACTCTGTATCACAAAACACGACCAATTTTATACTATGTGAGGCCATGTGGTCATTCGATATAATCTTTTTATCGCCACGAACGGGCAGCTCACAACATACTAAGGCACAGATGATACAGAAAGTAGATAACTAACTAAAATGCAAAAATCGTGCACAAATATTTGCACGGAAGTCACCAATGCTACAGCATTGCGGTACATTATAACTGTCACAAAGCATCCTTATCTGTCGTTGCGCTGTGTATATGTGCTCAGTTTGACGCAATTCATCTGTGATATGAATGCGTCGTTAAATAAACGTTATGTAATTATTACAGTAGTCGGACGTGACAGGCAAAGCATTACGACCCTCTTTCGAAACTCTTCAGAAACAGCGTGATGGTCCTGAGGCCATGTGGTCATTCGACTGACCAGTGAGTGACCAGCAGCGTGGACCACAACAATCCAGCGACGTTAGGACATGTGTTTAACCTCCGATTTTGCGTTTAAACTCATTTACCGACCATTGAGAGCTACGTTTGCTCCCAATGACAAATTCCTCGGCCTGCTACTCATCTCCAAAAATCGTTCTTTTCATCCGCGGATGGGCCGGAAGCGCCTCTGAGTGAGTATCTTGGAGCGCTATATCAATTTTATATTGATTGATTGATTGATTGATTGATTGATTGATGGATGGATGGATGGATGGATGGATGGATGGATGGATGGATGGATGGATGGATGGATGGATGGATGGATGGATGGATGGATGGATGGATGGATGGATGGATGGATTGATTGATTGATTGATTGATTGATTGATTGATTGATTGATTGATTGATTTACCAATTGAATGAGGGATACAGGACTGAGCGGGCGCCAGACATTGTAAAGATGGTCACTCATCCAAATAATAACTTGGTCCAATATTTGCGCATACATGTATGCACTGTACGTACTTGAACATTTGTGAAGCCGCTCCTTTAAGAAGAAGAAGAAGAAGAAGAAGCAGAAGCAGAACAGTCCCTTAAGCTATAGCCCTGAGGATTGCCTGGGTATTGCATGTTTTATCTGCGATTGCTAACTGACTGATGGTGGTGGTGGATTGATTGATTGATTGATTGATTGATTGATTGATTGATTGATTGATTGATCGATATGGTGGACATAACGCGTTTCAATGTGGGCCAAACTATCCACATGTGTGCGAAAGAATCATTTACCTCAAGATGGTCCCTTCCTTTGGAATAACTTGGTCCATCTACTTGCTCTCAAATTCTAGCTGCACTGTACGTACATTGAACATTTGTCAAAACCGCTTTCCTTTCTTGAAGAAGAAGACGAAGACGAAGACGAAGAGCAGTCCCTTAAGCTAGAGGCGCTTTAGGCAGCCTGGGTATGAAGTGTTAGCAATTTCATTTTCACCAAAGAATGTGGAAAAAGATTTTACGTTTTGCGTCATCCCCATTGGGATGTCAATTTCGTATAATCTAAGGCAGTAATTACTATATAATAAGAGAAGCCATATCCGAGTATGTGAGCCTAAACATGCATGCAATTTGATAGAAAAAGGCAGAGTAGCGCGGTTGCTGGAGAAAATGAAGATATACTGTTATGTTGACATACCGAAGTGAATAATGAAGATGTACGATGTCCGTGGAACCTGAAGAGGCGAAACAGCGCTAGAAAATTACCGAAACGAACCGAAACCTACGAATTGTGATGAATGCAGTGAATGAAACATATACGATTTATCCAATGAAGATGAAAACAGACGGAACATGCAGAGATGTTTTGGAGATTAAACAAAAGAAAGGAAGAATGGTGTGGTGGATTTATGAAGAAAAGGAAGCGGAGGAGCTGGAGAGATAGGTTGAATGAAGAAAACGGAGACAGCGTGGGAGAAACAAAGAGGATTTAGTTACAAGGTTGACACAAGCGTTTAATCGATGCAGGAAGTGATGAAGATCGAAATGTGTACATAGAGGCAGAACAAACTACTGCTGCATTGGCTGTTTGCATTTGCTGTTGCATTGGCTGTTGCATTTGCTGTTGCATTTGCTGTTGCATTGGCTGTTGTATTGGCTGTTGTATTGCTGTTGCATTTGCTGTTGCTTTGGCTGTTGTATTGGCTGTTGCACTGTTGCATTGGGTGTTGCAGTTGCAGCTGTTGCACTGGGTGTTCCGTTTGCTGTTGTATTGGCTGTATTGGCTGTTGCTTTGGCTGTTGCAATGGCTGTTGCATTTGCTGTTGCATTGGCTGTTGCAATGGCTGTTGCAATTGCTGTTGCATTTGCTGTTGCATTTGCTGTTGTATTGGCTGTTGCAATGGCTGTTGCAATTGCTGTTGCATTGGCATTTGCATCGGCTGTTGTATTGGCTGTTGCACTTGCAGTTGCATTGGGTGTTGCAGTTGCATCTGTTGCACTGGGTGTTCCGTTTGCTGTTGTATTGGCTGTATTGGCTGTTGCTTTGGCTGTTGCAATGGCTGTTGCATTTGCTGTTGCTTTGGCTGTTGCAATGGCTGTTGCATTCTCTGTTGCATTTGCTGTTGCATTTGCCGTTGGTAATGAACGGTAAAAGCATTTCAAATACACTCACTCTAATTCGTCATCATACATTACCAATCTTACTGGGTTTTATAAATCACTGAAGTCTTTTTTCTTTAGCCGTTTCTTTTTCTTTATTCTGGGAGCGCTACTGAGTTTATTTCTTGAAGGAGCGCTATATAAATTTCCAGAATGAATGAATAAATGAATTTCGCATATATACACATTTTTCACGAGGCATAATCATGATGACAACAACCTGTAACCCTTTTCCAAACCGGTTGCATACGTAGACCGACAACGATTCTCCAATTTCACAAGGCGCAGCTGGATTCTAACCCCACTGGAGCACCACCAAATCCCAGCCGTTCCTTTCGAGATCGCTCTGCCTTGCATTGCATTGCTTCTTCTGCTAAGAGAGAATTGCTCCGTCGTCTTTCGATGAAAAGTCGGGCATTTAAGGACACGGCATCGAAGTCAGGCTGCGGCGGCGAGTGCACCACCCATCAGTCACCAGCTGACAGAAAATCCATACAGAAGAACAGTGGACCACTGGAGACATCCAATGCTACAGCCACGAAAGACGAACGAAAGAACGAATAGATGAACGAACAGACGGATAGAAAGACGGACAGACAGACGGACAGAAGGACAGACGGATGGACGGATGGTCTAGAGAACCGACTGAATAGACCCTCGATGTCCGTATAATGACCGGTTGCCTTTTGGGTTTCGCTGCATCGTCTTCTGTACTTGGTCGCGTACGACATCTGCT
This sequence comes from Aporrectodea caliginosa, assembly GCA_020284085.1. NCBI lineage: Eukaryota > Metazoa > Annelida > Clitellata > Crassiclitellata > Lumbricidae > Aporrectodea > Aporrectodea caliginosa. The sequence continues at coordinate 1,063,635 of JACEVL010000180.1, read as the reverse complement.
GGACAAGGAAAGAGTAACAGATGTAGCCTACGGTCCGTGTCTTCGTTCTGCGGTTCCATGATTACTAATCTCTCTGTTCCTGTGGCTTTGCAGATAAAAAAATAATGCTCTTGCTTGCTATTACTCTTGCAAATGTAGGCCTCGTATTTTCCTTGCTAATGTAGGCTCGCTGATAACCCTTGCGAATGTAGGCCTGGAATAATTATCCTTAATTGTTAATGTGAGCTTGTTTAAATCCTTTGCGAATGTAGGCCTGGAATAAATAGTCCGCCCTACCTCTTCAATATTGAAAATGTTTTAATTATCCTTGTTAGTGTAAGCGTGCTAATATCGCCTGCGAATGTAGGCCTGGAATAATTACCCTTGTTAAAGTAGGCAAGTTATTACCCTTGCGAATACAAGTCTGCTATAATTATCCTTCATAAATGTAGACTTGTTATTACTGTAACTTAGGTTGGACTCTGGTTAGAACGTTCGATCATTGAAGTGAGAGACACCTGGACAGGAACATAATGGCGGCAAAAATGTATCCCAATAGATAGATATTCGTTTAATTTTCTGACAGCTTGACAGACCGCAACCAGTTACGATAGAAATGATGATGGCCTGAGCCAGTGAGGGAGGGAAAGTTTCCCTTACCTCAATAAATAGCACCCTGGTTCTAAATTGGGTTATAATTATTCAGACGCACTCGGTAATATATGGCAAGTTTGACATGTTAACAAAAGGTGATCTAATGGAAACCCAGTCCATAACCCGGCAACAATGGAAGGCATGTCACTTATGACATATTATGCAAGAGGAGAATTCCGAGGTAGAACTCCTGCAGATATATTATGCACTCAACGGACATAATTATCCAAACCCACATGGAATTCTTAATATGCCAATTCTTTGGAGACACCGTTGTGCTCGAAATATGCGACCTATATAATAATATTAACTCTGTAAATTACCATAGTCAGACATGTTTCTTGACCGAATCTCACACAATGCACTACATGCAAGATTCGAAGGAAAAAGAAACAAAGGAAGACAAAGACTACGCAAGATAGACAATATAAATGAGGTCATCACATCACTTGGACTAACACTGAGAGGAGCGCTGGACTTGATAAATGAGCGAGGACATTGCATATCATCACCGCCAGATGGCTAGCGTCAGGAACTGATAATGATTATGACGAAGACGACGATGATAATGATAATGATGATGACGACGATGACGACGACAATAATGATGTTGTAGCTGTTGCTGCTGATGATGATGATAACGATGATGATGATGACGAGGACGAAGACCACATAACAAGAACAGAAACAAGATAGTGACTATGACGATAATCACAATGATAATGATAATGATTATGATGACGAAGACGACATGATTTTGTTGTTGCTGTTGCTGATGATAATAATAACGATGATGATGATAATGATGATGACGATGATGACGACGACGGTCATAATGATGATATGTTATAATGTAGAGGAGAACGCAGCCGGCGGGAGAAGACGGATGATGGGCGGCTAGGAAGCGTAGGCCTCCCCCCGCCGGGAAGCGGAGGCCGATCGGAACCGGGGGCGATAGGGGAGGGGGGCGAAACGCGGACTGTGAAACCGGGAAGGCGGAGGACCTGGACTATTCACGGGTTCCAGACGGTGTAGTATAAAATATTTATTAATATGACAACTGGCAAAAAGCAACGGGCAGTCTAGTCGTATAATGGCAGCAAATTATAATAACTGTTGGTTCTGTATCTTATTAACACTTTAGCGACGAGCTGCACTGGTTTCCCAGTGGCGGCGCTACAGCAGGGCAAGCCAGGGCAAATGCCCTGGTAAAAAAGCCTTTGCCCTGGTAGTTGCCCTGCCACAAGGCTGCCAGAATTTTGCCTTGCTGAGAATTTAAATCGCCCCTGCGCTGGTTAGGCCTACTTGTATTACTGCCCTGGTTATGCCCTGGTTACACAAAATGTCTGGCGCCGCCACTGTGGTTTCCCAGTCACTTTTAGTACACGATCCTTGTTATTATACAGCGTCTTTACACAGACAACAAACGTCCGCTCTACCTATAGTAGTATAAATGTTTTAGATAATAATAATAACAGTGCCGTGATCACGAAATAGAGTATCCGTCCTAAGACTATCCGGGGGTTGTATGAATTTATCCCCCCGGATGGAATAAACCGGTTTAGAGTACCCGGGGAATAAACCATTCTATCCCCCATCGTCATACGCATCACGATAGCCTCGACGAAAATCTAGTCAAAATCACCAAAAACGAAGTAAATTGATTTCAGGTCGACTTACAACTAAAGATACGCAATTTAAAAATGTTATGTGTACAATAAATCCAAACAGTACGACTGAATACACTTAGAAACTGCCAAAAATGCAAACTAAACCGAATACTCCATTTCGCTAAGGGGGATACTCATGTATGGGGATACTCTATTTCGTGACACCGGCCCTAGTACACTGTGTCCACGATAAAGTAGATCACTAGACTTTGTGAAATATCTTGGTCAATTGTCCTATTATAGGTATTAAATTTGGTGCACATGAACTCCAGTCTATTCTATCTAAACCCTGCAAATTTTTATTACAATTGATGCAACGGTTACGAGGATATACCCTTATGAAATTGGGTGGTTCAGGAACCAAGTTACCAACACGTAAAACGCATAGAATTACGTCATTTTTCTGGCTACCGCAGGGATAGGCTGTTGTTTATAAGCGTCATTTTCGGAAACAATTACACTACGAGACCTGTTTTACGTAACAGTAGTTGGTTGTAAAGAAATGGTTTTCAGTGCAGAGGACAAGATTTTAATCAAGGAGTTGAGAGAGACGAAGGGGTATGGCGTATACGAGACTCATTACAGAATTTCCAATGAAAAATTGGTCCCTAGCTGGTGTCAGCAAGCTGTTAAAAAAGATTGCCACAACCGGATCAGTTGCAAGGAAACCACGAGACGCAAACAAAACCACGGACGCAAACAAATATCAATGCTGTCGGAGAACTGGTGCTGAGTCAGGATGATCAGCCGCGCACGCATCTGTCGATGCGTTTTACGTGTTGGTAACTTGGTTCCTGAACCACCCAATTTCATAAGGGTATATCCTCGTAAACGTTGCATCAATTGTAATAAAATTTGCAGGGTTTAGATAGAATAGACTGAAGTTCACGTGCACCAAATTTAGTACCTATAGTACTACAATTGACCAAGATATTTTACAAAGTCTAGTGATCTACTTTATCGTGGACACAGTGTATATTGCGGGCCGTGTGCAGAGTGAACGGTACGGGCCCCATGACACAAGTCAAATTGTTTATCATTGCTAATCATTTTATATGTATATATATACCTACATACATACATACATATGTTTGCTAAATAATAAACCTTAAAAATATAATCCTCTAAAATCTAAAAGAAATAATATAAAATAATTAACAACGGTAACGTACACAATCTCGTACAACAGTGGTTTTGAAACATTTTGGACCAAAGACCTTTACTTTTTCTAGTCATTGCTCGCAGACACAAGTATTCAAGATGTAAAATTTCTCACTTAAATTTAAGTAAAGTATAGCAAATTACAGGGGCGTCTATACCCCTTAAGTCATTGGAGCAACTACCCCTCCACTCCCCCTCCCATGGTACAACATTAAAAATATTGGCACTCCCCTAATTTCGCAATAAGGTCTTCCCCCTTATTTCTGAGATGGAGCATTTGCTCCAAGGTTTACGTGGTGTAGACGCCCCTGGCAAATTATAACTATTTCTGGGTGCAGAAATGATTACCATTTCTGCACCCAATGTTATCTTTTGCGACAATAATATTATGTCAAAGACTAAAAGTCAAAATGTTCTCAACTTGGTACCATTCGACTTTTATTTTTTGACAAAAGAGAAGATTAAATTGAAACCATAACATTTTTAATAGGGTGTCTTGTTCATGTTAATTTTCTGTGACACTTTCGGTCCCCCACAATAGAGGGCCCGAAAATATCACAGGTTTTACTGTTAGCTTTTCGGGCCTCCCCACTAATAGGAGGCCGGAAAATGTCACATAAAATGTCGCAGGAAATTAGGTTAGTTCCATTTGACTTTTATTTGTAATTTTTTTATAAATGAGAAGATTTAATTGAAACCATAAACCTATTATTATTAGGGTGTCCTGCAAATTTTCTGACATTTTCGGGCCCCTCTAATTGGCGGGCCTTATAATATCACGGTAAATGTCCGGCGCTTGATACAATAATAATAATAATAATAATAATAATAATAATAATAATAATAATAATAATAATAATAATAATAATAAGGGCCACGATAGGGCCGGTGTCACAAAATAGAGTATCCCCCATACATGAGTATCCCCCTTAGCGAAATGGAGTATTCGGTTTAGTTTGCATTTTTGGCAGTTTCTAAGTGTATTCAGTCGTACTGTTTGGATTTATTGTACATAATAATAGCGCATATCTGTAATGGTCCAGCGGTTCAATGCGGTGGCTTTCCGCGGTACTTTTGCCACACTGGACCTTAACGACGATTAGGTGCCGTTCCAGACGAATTTTACTGTTTTTAATTAATGTTGAAGTAAAAAAATAATAATAATAATTATAATAATAATTATAATAATAAATATAATAATAATAACAATAATAATAATAATAATAATAATAATAATAATAATATAAAAAAAATAATAATAATAATATCTTTTCTTTAATTAAGCGCCTGACAAACGCATTGCGCTGTACATTTACATGTTATGCAATTGAAACAATCTTAACTACTAACAGAACAGACAGCCTGCAATACACATTGATTGATTGATTGATTGACTGATTGGGGAAAAAATAATAATATGTAACCTCTGGGAGAAAAGATACGGACGTTGAGGCTTGTCTTTGCAGTGGAAATCAAGTTTTAATGTATAATTATGGCGTCGTTTTACATGACCAGTGGCGGCACTACACCAGGGCAAGCAAGGGCAAATGCCCTGGTGAAAAAGCCTTTGCCCTGGTCGTTGCCCTGCCAGAATTTTTGCCCTGCCGAGAATTTATTTGGGGCATAAATCGCCCCTGCACTGGTTACTTGTATGATTTCCCTGGTTATGCCCTGGTTACAAAAAATTGTCTGGCGCCGCCACTGTTTACATCAGTTGTGTTTTTGGTGGTTTGGATAACGAGATAATAAAGAAATTTATCGATGCATTTATATAGGCTATAGCGTAATAAAAAACCTTTCATCGACGCTGAAACACGGCAGACAGTTAAAAATGCGGCTTAAGATCAGTTGGGAAAATTCTAGAACAATGTTTATCAGGAATGTTAAGAATAAAACAGTTAATATACTTTTTCGCTTTCATAGTTCAGAATCCTCTTCTGTTGTATGCAGTAGTTGTTTATGATAATGGTGTTGTTGTTGTTTTTGTTGTTGTTACTAGAACAAACGGATGTTGAACAGCTGATGATGTTAGTGGGTCGAAGTACGGTGTTATGGACCGGCTCGACTTCCCGTCGGCAATTATATAGAATATTACATACCAATGTTTGTGCTTTAGTCTCGGTACTCGTCTATCGTATACTGAGTACTTCTGACGTACTACAGATACTGCACGAAAAGTACCTAGCAGACGAAACTGACGCCGACCATATATGCATAACTGAGTTAGACGTCGCGGTGGCCAATCGCCTCGCCTGAATAATTTACGCATATTGGACAGACGGAGGGAGAGCGGCATCTGCAAGATTTCAAGGAAAAGTTCATTGAGTGGTGCAAGGGTTAAGGTTTTGATTGATGCTTGAATTATACTGCGGGGCATGGCTTCATGCTGTGCTGGTGGCTATGGCTGGGCTAGTTTAAGGTTAGGGTAACGTATAGGTAAGGCTGAGGTTATGGTGGGTCGATGTTATTGTTGGGTTTGGGTTTATGGCTATGGGGAGTTAGGATTAACGTCAGATGTAAAAAGTCAGATTGTTATGAGAGCACTCAGAGCAAGATTGTCAGTCATTAATACCAGTTCCAATTCAAAGCCATCATGAAAGTTAAGTGCCATGTTGTGAACTTTTGTGAAGGCAAAGTGATGATTATGGTGATAAGTCATAGGCCTACGCTGAATAAAACCTTAAACGTAGTCCAGACGCGTAGCCAGACTTAAATTCAAGAGGAGGCAACTTCTCAGACCATTGGCAAAATCCTGGTCATTGGGTCATTGGTCAATAGAAATTCCAGTACATAAAAAGGCAACTGCCTCCTCGGGCCTCCATGTAGCTACGCCTATGACGTAGTCTATCTACATTTAAATTAACTCGCCAAGCACCCAAGTGCGTATGGCCCGTGCTCAAGCCTACAGAAGAGCCAGTTTTAATTTAGGGGTGGAATAAAACAAAAACAAAATTATAGAAACCGGAACCTGATTGACACTTGTACATGCCGAAATTCTTGTGTCTAACAGAGTTTTATCCGACATGATAATACCTAGCCTTCCCTGATTCGCTATGGATCTCATTTAGCCTACTTTGGGGGGAGTCGGACCGTAAAATGCCTGACCGTATGCCGTATGCGCATGCATCTTTGTATACATCTGCAGTTAGGGTTACAGTTAACAGTTTGTTATGGTAAAATAAAAAGGACGGCTTCTATGGCAAGTATTGCGTTATGAGGAGCAAAGTAAGGCGCTGGCACGAAACAAAACTTACGAGAATCGGTGCAGTTTAGTCCTTCTCATTTCGACAACGCTATCACAATGAGCATAATTACTCGCGGGGTCACGTAAGAGGACAGTTGAGGGGAAAGGTTGACTGGGTGCTCTATGGGATTGCTGTCTTGCTGACCGGGATGGAGTATGCGGAAGGGTTCGTAAAAAGCAACTTAAGAGGAATAGAAAACAGAGATGGAGTATAGGAGGAAAAATAGTTGGAGAAAGATGAATACCAGAAGAAGAGGAGTTTGAAGTGAAAAGTGTGAAGAGTGTGGAGAAGGAGATGAAGTGGCGGCTTGATGAAGAGAAGAAAGAGGGAAGAAGAGTAGAACGAGAAGGACAAGAAGGAAAAAGAGAGATGAATAACAGAAGAGGAGTATTATTGAAAAGGAGTAAAAGGTAGCGCTTGATGACGAGAAGAAGTTATGAAGAAGAGAACCTTAGGGAATAAGGAATAAGAGGGCATTGTCGTGTTACATCAATGCTTTGATAACGTCTGTCTGTCTGTCTGTCTGTCTGTCTGTCTGTCTGTCTGTCTGTCTGTCTGTCTGTCTGTCTGTCTGTCTGTCTGTCTGTCTGTCTGTCTGTCTGTCTGTCTGTCTGTCTGTCTGTCTGTGATATCGTGTCTATCTCTTAAGCGAGTGCTCCCAACACTAATTCGTTCTTGTCCTTTTGCCTTTTAGTGCGGAATAGACGATGGTGTCTAAGAGCGATCTTCGCAACTTGTGTAGATGCTGTCAAAAGCACTCACGAAGTCTTCTAGGTCGTTCAAAATTCCTAAGATCCTGATTCGATTTCTATTCGTCTCATGACATCTTTCGCTCATCGCTCTTTTAAAGGTCTTCTAATATTGCTCATCGCATCCTCACTGTATATATACGTCCCTGCAAGAGTCTGACTCTCTCTTTTTCTCTGCAAGTCTCTCCCAGCATATCTTTCTGACCATACCTCTGTCTCTCTCTCTGTCTGTCTGTCTGTCTCGGCCTGTCTGTCTTTGTCTGTTTGTCTGTCTGTCTGTTTCTCTGTCTCTCTCTCTGTCTCTGTATCTCTGTCTGTCTCTCTGTCTGTCTCTCTGTCTGTCTCTGTCTCTGTCTGTCTGTATGTCTCTGTCTCTCTGTCTCTCTGTCTCTGTATGTGTCTAGCTGTCTCTGTCTTTCTCTTCGTCTCTGACTCACTCATTCACTCTCACACACACAAAACACACACAATTCAGAATCCTACGAGGACAGAGCTTTGGTTTCGTGTCTGTGTGTAGTAATGTAGACATTGTGTTCATTCTTTTCCCGCGGCGCCTGCGTGACACGGGTTATAGACGACGCCCTGTTCCTCGCTTCTAACTGATAAGGATGTATCATGTACGTGTCTACATTGTGTGTATGTATAATGTATTATGCAAATTATGCGTGTATAAAGACTGCACGGTTGTAGATTTGTGTGCATGCGTTGTGCAGCAACGTAGAATACAGAGCATGTGTATGTAATGTATGGTCCATACTTGTTTTCATTGTACGTGTATAAGGCGGACATAAGTGTGCGATTGCGTGCAAATGTGTGCACTTTGCATGTACCTGCAGTGCACATGTGTGCACTTCGTATATGCCTGCAGTACGTGCAAATGTATGCACTTTGTATGTGCCTGCTGTATACGTGCAAATGTGTGCACTTTGTATGTGCCTGCAGTACGTGCAAATGTGCGCACTTTGCATGTGCCTGCAGAGCGTGCAAATGTGTACACTTTGCACGTGCCTGCAGTGCGTGCAAATGTGTTCACTTTGTATATGCCTGCAGGCCCTGCAGTGCGTGCAAATGTGTGCACTTTGTATGTGCGTGCGAGCGCCTTTTCGCGGTCAGTGAAGCGTTCAGAGCTATCATTAAGAGCAGCCTCGTAATTTGTGTTCTTCCTTCCATTTGTCCTTCGTCTGGCGCATAATGAATACATAATCTATGCATTATTAATTAATCAAAGCCGTGCATTCAAAGCCATTTTGCTGGAATAACAGGTCGGCTGGATGAGCACGCGTTCCCTCTAATAAGAGCGCCTCTTCCCCACCCACTGGCACCAGCTACCGAATAAAAGACAATGGAAGCGCTAGATATACGCAACCACATGCTGACGCCATAAAAATTATAGGCGTCGATGGAAATTATAGGATCCTACTGGTAGGGACGGAAGTGTTACTGAGAGAGAGATAGAGATGAGAGGAGAGAGAGAGAGAGAGAGAGAGAGAGAGAGAGAGAGAGAGAGAGAGAGAGAGAGAGAGAGAGAGAGAGAGAGAGAGAGAGAGAGATCACGAGAGAGAGAAATATACCTATATATATATATATATAGACAGACCACATGACAGACAGACAGAGACAGAGACAGAGACAGAGATAGAGACAGAGACAGAGACAGAGACAGAGACAGAGACAGAGAAAGAGGCAGAGTCAGAGAAAGAGAAAAGGAGAGACAGGCAGAGACGTATACACAGAGTGAGGCACAGAGGTATAGAGACAGAGTCGTACTGACAGAGACGGAGACGCTGGTAAAAACGAAGGCAGTTCGGTACGTTGCCAGCCAGAGTAGACAGAGCGGAATGTCCGAGCCGCAGAGGCCAAGGGCACCAGCGTCAGTAGGCCACGCCCATATGTCAGTCTTTCGTTGACCTTCGAACGAATGATTCCCGTGGCTTCCATTGGCATGGACGACGTGAATGTCCCTGCGCAGTTATGGCGCTCGTCATCCGAACAGACGACGGAAGACATTTTTGTCACCTGTGCTGTAATAAAAGATCGACCACTGGGTCCCACAATTCGAGTTATATTTGCGAATAATGTGCTTCCATTTTAGCGGCATCGAACGAATACACCATTACTAGGATTTGGCTGCAGACGTTAAATCCCGGACGCTGTAGACCTACGTCTAAAGCCGCTCCGCCAACATTCTTTAGTGTTTTAGTGGGTAATCCTGCATTTTAGCTTGTTGAATTATTCGCCCGTTGTAGCATTATTATTTTTAATCAGTCCAACTTTGGCAAGAATCCTTTTCATCAATCCAGCTTCTATTTAGGCAAGAATTCGTTTAATCAATACTGCCTCTATTTAGCCTAAGCAGGAATTATTTTTCATCAATACGACTTCTTTCTAATTAGGAATTATTTGTCATAAAATCAGCTTCTATTTAAGCAAGATTCGTTTCATCAATCCCACTTCTATTTAAGCAAAAATATTGTCATCAATCTGACTTCTATTTAGCAAGAATTCTTTTCGTCAATCCAACTTGTATTCGACCAACGCCGAAACCCATGTAATGGCCAATAATTACATGCGCTAACATGCAAATTTACCTAAGACGATAATAACGAAGAGATACGTAGCGGCAACGTGTTAGCCAATCAGAGATCGTCTTTTCTAATGCATCGCGGGCGATGTCTGTGGCCATCTATTTTTTAGTTTACACTGTCATCCGGGCACTCAGCAGGGTGAGAACTCTCGACGGAGCAAAGGCAAACAAAGCCAAATGAATCATTCTCGACGTTGTTTTTAGTCATTTACAAGATACATACATTGCATATTATTTTTATTGAATTAAGTCGCTTTCGTTTCGTTACGATAATCGTCCACAAAAGAAACGGGACTAAAACTGATCTGAGCTGCAAACCGCCGGATTTAAAATCAGAGCCACAAACATAATCTAGGTCAATGACCCAATTTTCGTCCGTGACGTATCTCTTCGTTATTATCGTCTTAGAATTTACCTTTTACATACATGTAGTGTTTTTGTCGTTTCAATTGTACTTCATGTGATTCCGACAATAGTTTGGAGGAACGGACAAGAATACGGAGAGAATGAGAATGGAAGACCATGGGCGTATTTAGGGGGTGGTTCTACGGGTTCAAACTTCAAACCCACGAAATAAGTCTCCGGAAAATTTTTGATATGCTTTTAGGCCTACATGTGAAATACAAAAAATGTGAAATACAAAATCTCCTTAACTTTGGCGACAATCTTCAATGGAAACCCCCGAAATCTTAAACCCCCTCCGAATTTTTTCTGGCTACGCCCATGTGGAAGACAGACACATGGAAGCTTAGATGAGTCTATATGACAGAGGGAGAGATGGGAGCGTCAGTTGAAATCCCGGATGAAGGATAATGCAAGCGATTCTTGTTCCAGAGATAGAACAGACCCAGCAACTCGCGATTTCTCATTATGAGGAATTACGTTAGCTCAGCCTTTCTCGTTTCTGCAATCACGAGACCCGTCTGACTTTCTACACGTCACTTAATCGCATTCGCACATCGCACATCAGTTCCAGCCCCGTATGTAAGCATGCATGTGTGTGTGTGTGTGTGTATAATATGTATGTATGTATGTATGTATGTATGTATGTATGTATGTATGTATGTATGTATGTATGTATGTATGTATGTTTATATGTATGTATGTATGCATGCATGTATGTATGTATGTATTGTATTGTATTGTATTGTATTTGAACACTTGTTATAGCGCCTCAACCAGATTTCCCATTCAGAGGCGCTCCCGACTACTACGAACGCTGAATCGGAGTTTCACGCCGAAGCGCATGAGCAATTGCGAGTGAAGGACTTGCCCAGGGTCCCTACGCGGCGACTTTGAGGTGGATCCGAACCCGCAACCCTCCAGCTGCAAGGCTCCGAACATACCCCTACACCACCGCGCCCCAGTTGTATTGTGATGTGTTGTATTGTGTGTTGTATTGTACTCCACGTTTATAATGCGACCATCTCCCTAAAGATCCAAGAAATTAATCTCTGATAAACCGACCCGACCGGGAAGCGAACCCGGGGCGTCGGCAGGCGTGGGCACCAACCCACTCGGCCACTCAGGATCCTATAATATGTATGTATGTATGTATGTATGTATGTATGCATGCATGCAATATGTATGTATGTATGTATGTATGTATGTATGCATGTATGTATGTATGTATGTATGTATGTATGTATGTATGTATGTATGTATGTATGTATGTATGTATGCATGTATGTATGTATGTGTGTATGCATGTGTGTATGTTTGTATGTACCGAAAATTTTGCCAAGCAAATTTAATCGTAATCGTAATCGCCAAACCTCTAAGGCGCCTCTCGAAAGCCAAGCGCAGGGCACCAGCTTGTTCACGAGCGCTGATGCAACTGCTGCACCATACGATCACAATCTCCGATTTCCCAGTGCAGGATTCGAACCCAGAACGATCTGACCAACTGGCAAAGGATTTAGAATTTCCGTCGGGATTGCGATTTCTGGGAATTGCTTGAAATGAATCAGTTGTCTGTGGCCTGCTTTCCAATCAGCATAAGGTCGCATCATCACAATTTCCTAGTAATGTATATTCCAATCAGTTAATGCGCTGTGCAGTTCGTGCGATGTCAGACGAAGAGATAAGGCGCATAATCCGGACAGACTCACTGGAAAGCAGCTCGAAACGGGCGAAGCGCAGAACCGGATATCACGTGACTTGGACTGGTTCCGTGCGGCGGCCAGCTGGTTCCATTGATCGAGCTTGCCTTGCCTAATCAGCGGCGCGAGTCGCTAACTTACCATGCGTGACGTCGTTGGATTACGTTTCATTATGAGCGATAATAGAAGCATTTGTCATTCGTATTGGGGACTGTGGAACGAAGTCATGCTGGACCCTGAGCACGCCCATACGACCGAATGATTTAACAGCTGAACGACCGGCCGAGCATACGGACAAACTAACGACGGAAGACTTGAACGGACAGACTGACAGAAGAACAGGACGACTGCTAAAACTATATATACCCTGGGACGCGGTTACCGAGTGGTTGGAGTGTTCGCCTTGCAACGCGCGGAATACGGGTTCGAATCTCCTCCAAGGAGACGGTTTCTGTGTTAGGATCTTACAACTACATTTTTATTTATTTTATAATATTCTTTATTGAAACAATCCGGTTGACAAACGCAACCGGTCACAGTGTATACAGTTATGCAATTGAAACAATTCACATCAACACAAATGACAGAAGACATAAATCTTAACTACTAACCGAACAGACAACCTGCAATACACGGCGCTAATAGCAGCCTACAGAGCATGTCCGCTTACGGATCTCGATCTCGGTACCTCTCGCTCTCTATGCCAGTGTGTTATCCAATGCGCTATCGGGCCCTTCTACCCTTCTATATTGCCTTTCTACACAAGTTCAGAAATGCACACGGCCATTAGACAGAACATCGATGGAACAGGGCATTCGTAGGCAACGCCGAGAAGGACTTGCTCAAGGTCCCTATACACAACAACTGAAATATTTCGCTATATAATTAGCATAACATGCATGAACATTGAACAAATTTCATCGTGCACCGTCAAAAGTATCCAAAAAGTCTATTATAATTATAAGTTTACTCTGTGCACACTACGGTCCTCTGCTTTGATTTAATACCATCTTTAGGACCCGAAGTGGATGGTGCGACGAATTTCAGATTTATTACCCAAAACTCGGCACCATCTATTCAGCGGTGGAACGGATCTAAAGTGATGTGTCGACGTCGCTTTGAATTTGGAATGCGCCTGCACCGTGCATGGTGATGTATGGTGCTGCATCCTGTGCCTAATCCGGTCAGCTTAGGAGGGAGACGGAACTTCGGACCATCAACTTCGGCGACGGCAAATATGGAGAAAGCTGCAAGGAGCGATCTTTCTTAGACATTGGACTGGAGCGCAAGCATAGCAGCAGATAAATGCTCACAGTCTGACAGCAAGCGTAAGATTAATTCAGGTAGGCCTACAAGCTGCAGGTCGCAGAACCGACTTTCCAGTTTTAAATAAGGACGGAATTGGATTGAATTGTATTGTAATTGATAGTTTGAAAAGCGCCTCTTACAGTGTATACGCTATTCAGAGGCGTTCTCAGGATGGGAGACCCGAGGTAAGAGAAAAGCCTTTAAGCAGTTAACAGGAATGGACGTGGTCCTGGTCAATACCTTAGAAGGGAGGTCATTCCATGAAGCAGAACCCACAATAGCGAAAATACGATGTTGGGCCATAGCGGTCCTTGCCGAGGGACAGAGATCAAAACGATCAGCGTATATAGGGACCGGGAGGGAAATATTCGAACTTCACACTTTGGAGCACTATACCTTCACTATTACTCATATTATCTCATACTATTACTACTGCAATTACAACGACGACGACGACGACGACGACAACAACAACTACTACTACTACAACTAATACTACTACGACTGCTACTACTATTATTACTTTTATAACTTGTCAGTTGTCATTCGAGTCGGTTTCTTCCATTTAATCGGTTCCTCTCTCTCTATAAGTAGGCCTAGACCCTATAGTTTGCGTTACTCCCAATAATCAAGTCTGTCTGTCTGTTTGTTTGCCTGTCTGTGTCTGTCTGTCTGTTTGTTTGCCTGTCTGTGTCTGTCTTTCTGTTTGTTTGCCTGTCTATGTCTCTGTCTGTGTTTGTCTATCTGTTTGTCACTCTGTCTGCGTATGTTTGTCTGTCTGTCCGCATATGCCTGTCTATCATTAAAGACGCTATATATTTTCCAGCTTCTTCCCGTGTCAGCGTCAGCTGTCCGTTCTAATCAGCTGCTGCTTTTACGGCTGTCAATGACAACCCACAGCAGCGCCCCAAGACGGACGTTGCTATGGCAACAGGTCATTTATGGGTTGGCGTTCCTCCATACAGCTGACCGCACGACCTTCACTCGGCTCATCATGGTTAACAGAATCGAGGTCACGCAATCGGCTGTTTGGCGTTATTGAGTCGAGGAACGCTAACCCATAAATGACCTGTTGCCATGGCAACGTCTGTCTTGGCTCCCCTCAATATGTGTGTGTGTGTGTGTGTGTGTGTGTGTGTGTGTGTGTGTGTGTGTGTGTGTGCGCGCGCGTCAGATTGGTGACGACGTATGGAAGATTTCTTTAAGAATGAAATCTTTCGCTATTTTATCACTGTCAACATATTTAAATGTTTAAGCCACTGATAGACAATGACATTTAATAACAGATCAAAATAATTGTCGACATCAAATGTACATATTTTTATAAGGCCCTTATTTTATTTTATTTTGTTTATGTATTTGTTTATATTTGTTTATTTAGTTTTGTTTATTTATTTATTCAGTTGCTTATTTTTATTTATTTCTTCACACATGCATAGATTTTTATAATTACTGATTTATTTTTATTTATTATTATATTTTTATTTTTTTTTTATGCCCCGAGGTATACAGGATCCCTCAGGGACTTGAACATTATCTATTGTAGAAAATTGTCTGGAAAGGCCCTACTCAACTATCTCTTGACCGGCGAAAGTGCCCCCAAAAGCCACTGCATTAAAACGTTGTATCGTCATTGAGATTCGTTGGAACAAAAAAGATGTCTCCCTTTGGTCTCCAGTTACGGTGCCTAGCTTTTTTCCCAGGTCCGAAAGGAAGGTCAGACCTTCGTTGTTGATTGGACCCAGTGTTTCGAAAGCCAAGGGGACAAAAAAATACGTGGAGGACAGTTGGCTGTATTTGTCTAGTTTGCGGTCCGACGCCTTCTCGGCTGCCGCGCCGGCCGTTTGGGAGGTGTCAGGCAGGTAGGAAGCGGCCAGGGTGTCTGTTACGGTCGCATCCCAGATGAGGCATCGCCCGGCGCGCCAAGGGATGAGGGTGAGACCATCCGGTCTCCTGCCGTCTGTTCTCACGAGGCCCGCCGGCTCCTTTGTGGACGGATAACCTGCACGGACCAAGCCCCGAAAGACCAGATCGTTCAAAGAGGCATGTCGGGGCAAGCGACCCGGGCCCAGTGCGCAGGAGAGCCCATGATGACCATCCGTCAACACCGAGGCTCCGCAGGGGCACCCATGTGGTTCGCAAAGCGGGACCCCCAACCGAAGGCCCGCCGCCACCCTGACCGATTCGTCGTCCAGCCTAAGCCCGCAGCTTGTGACAGGGAGGGCCAGCAGCCAGTCCCCTGCATGTGGGGCGGACACCGCCCTGAGACGTGCCTGATTTTTTGGGTCAGACAGCCTGGCGTACAGGCCAGAGACGACTCCGTCGATCAGGGGCCTGTCCCATGCCGACTGTCTGTGGGCGAGACTTTGTTTTTCATTTTTATTTATTCATATACTTACTTTTTATTTTTTTTATCTTATTTATTCTGCATTTATTTATTTGAGAGAAAGATGAGTTCATTTTTAACAGGGACTCGTTCCACAAAATGAAATTCACACACAAGGGACACAAGTCACACAACACACACAATGTGCGTGTTGAAACTGAGGGTGTCAGACAGCATAACACCCAGAAGTTCCTTCGTGCTGTTAACTCTGGTTACGCTCTTCATCGTCGACATTACGTGGTCCAGGCACTCTGCAAGCGGTGGCGCTGGACCTAGCTGTTCAATGTTAACTGCTCTTCAAACGAGACAAAAGCGTTGGTGGATAAGATAGAGCTTGGGTGTTCTGAAATTGAAGAAAGAGACAGGGATAGACAGTTTCCTAAAGACAACTGCATGAGAGGGAGTTTGTCTACTGCCACTGCTGGCAAATACCAATTATACCTTTCTGCACTGATCCTTCCGTTCAGTGGCTTCGTTCAACCTATTTACGTAGGGAATGGTTCATGGTCGAGATTATACGAACTCCCACTGCACTGAATAGCCTATTTAAATGGATTCAACACACAGATGAATTTGTCTATTTTATATACAGAAAATCCAATGAATTCATAACCTGCAAACTTTTGGATATGCACAAAATTTCAAACAGATTTTCCTGTTTTCAAGCAGGTTCTGAGACGTCAATCTGTCGCTCTCTGTCGGTCTGTGTGTGTGTGTGTGTGTGTGTGTGTGTGTCTGTCTGTCTGTCTGTCTGTCTGTCTGTCTGTCTTCTCAATTGTTGCTTCCAGCGTCGTCTGCTGATCAGTATGGTAAGTCTTTTTCTGCCGCAGAAGTTTCTGGATGGAACTGCCACGTTGGCACTTTTCGATTGGTTCCTATCTTAAGGAAATGCCACGTGGAACAAAGAGAGTGATTGAGGTCCCGCCTGCGCTGCAGCCAGGGGTCCGCTGCCCATAGCTCGGCCATGCACAGGCCTTGTCTGCTTCCACTTATAAGCCCTGCTGCAGCTCCACCTACTCCGCCCTCCAGTCCAGAACATTCTGCATCCTGATACTGCGGCTGGCAGCAGGTACCAGCCGCGGTTGCTAGAAACTGGGTTGTGGTCGGTCGATTTTTTAAATGGTTTGTGTGCTGATGTAACAACGGTTGATTGTAGGCTATGGTTGAGTTCAGTGGCTCTTCCGTCATATTCATATAAGCCAGATTTATGAAGGACGATAATATGAAATGCTGTAGACTAGTTTATCACAAAATAAACTTAATTACAAACAAAAACACTTAACATTAAAACTTTAAAAAGGCAAATGAGATTGTACTCGTTGGCAAATGCCCTATATATAGCAATAGATAAAATTTTAAATGTATAGAATTGAGTTTAACATCTACGTTGAGGTATAGATTCATCATCATCATCATCATCATCATCATCATCATCATCATCATCATCATCATCATCATCATCATCATCATCATCATCATCATCATCATCATCATCATCATCATCATCATCATCATCATCAGTTCCTGACGTCAACCATTTTGGCGGCAATGCTTACGAATAAATTATCTCCATTGTCCTCGGTCATTTGTCGAGTCCATTGCTGCCTTGACGTTATGTCCTCATTTATATTATCTATCCAGCGTAGTCTTGGACTGCCTATGATTAGGATAGTCAAAGTAATCGAGTAGGCTAATAGCCTTACGCGATGGCAATCTTCGTACAATGAAGTAGGCCTATCAGTGAGAAGGGTCGGCACAACCTCATCTCTAGTAATCGGGGCAGACGTTATCGTCTAGGCCGGGTGGGTTGCAAACTATTAGTATTAGGTCGGTCAAGATTTCAGTCAGACAAACAGTTTTTGACGAATCAGAGGCTACGAAGGATCTGGAAAGGATGTCCTGCAGGACCGCGGTCCGAATCTTCCTCTTTGTCCAGCTACTGGGGCTGTTCCATGCGATTCGAACGGCCAAAGTCGATACATCAGCGAAGCCGAGGCAAGTACAGAATCCTCCATCTATAGATCTAGTCCTCGTCTTTTCTTTGCAGGATTCAAGGCAAGGACTATAGATTCCCTGAATTCAAGGCTACAACGCACGTAGATTGGTTAAATAAGTAAGTAGAAGTATGCTGTTGAGGAGGTGTTTCCTTCGCAATACGAGGTCGGTAGTTAAAATACTTTTCCGGTGAAGTCATTTCCGCGGTTTGCTCTTGAACGCCGTGAATCATAGTATGCAAATTCTGCATCGTCCAACATTCTGGGCGTGTCCTCGCAAATTGGCTACCTGCCGCTGGGGCTATTAACCACTGCGTTCAAAATAATAGGCCTATCATAATCACGTATGGTGGTGTCACGAGGCTAATTAATTCGTTGCAATTGCATACACCTAATGGGTACTCTTTGATCGTGTGTGGGTTTAGTAATATCGTCGTAATCGTAAACTGTTGTATAAAAAGCGTTAAATTGATTAAATGCCACACCCTTTATTCAGCAGGTGACCTAGATTAATGGCCTACTTAAACAGGAATGTGCGAAACTACCTTTGCCATGCGTTCCGGAATGGGACAGTCGAAAATTTCGGACTGTGCCATCCCGGGTATTCCGGGGGGTGGTGGGGTTTGCCCGGGATTGTTTACTAGTCCAAACTCGGCTGGTTGTCGATCTGTTGACAACGATTCAATCAGACTGTGAAAACATACAGCCACAACAATAAACGATACTAAGAAGATCAGTCCCTAAAGCTAACCCCTTAGATAATATTATTATGAAGTGATAACTTCATTTTTTTAGCCTCGGCATATAAGGGTGAGTGACCAGTCCTCTCCCTCAGTGTCTGATCTTCCAAGCGACAGTGTACAGTCAGTGTACTCATAGCTCAGTTGGTTAGGGGACGCAGCTGGAGCATAAATCTCGAAACAAATTTCTGTTATGGATGGATGGATGGATAGATAGAGGGATGGATGGATGGATGGGTGGATAGATGGATGGATGGATGGATGGATGGATGGATGGATGGATGGATGGATGGATGGATGGATGGATGGATGGATGGATGGATGGATGGATGGATGGATGGATGGATGGATGGATGGATGGATGGATGGATGGATGGATGGATGGATGGATAGATAGAGGGATGGATGGATGGATGGATGGATGCATAGTGTGTATAATATATAGGATGAATGCATGATGTATATGCACGTTTTCTCCAACGTCCTTGAATCTATCGACTGTTGTCAATTTCAGGGTGCTTGACCCTTTCAGCCAATTCAGTGATTAAATCATCGAGTGATGAAATTAGCGGACGAGGTCGTTCACCTCTGCCGCTCTGAGTGAGCATCACGCCGTCTTAGCCCCTCTGCCAGCATGCCCATCAACATTAGGCCTAGAGGGAACCATTGATTGTCGGGGTGTTGAGGTTCAAGCCCCCCCCCAGCTCTTCTTATAACCCACTAAGTTAAAGTAACTGAAAATCTGTTGTGGGTCTGGTCTTAAAATAATTCGCAATTATTTTTTTAAATGAAAGGTGAGTTCTGTAAATTACGTTTTATGATATTTTGCATACACATATTTAGATGTGTGATTGTTTTTCTCGGGTCGTCAGTTCTTTCGTGTGCAACATATTAACAACAGTAGGTCAACGTTGATCTGCCGTGCCTTCGTGTAGGCCTACTTTGGTAGCCTAATCTGTAAATTTGTGGCCCCTCAACTTTTTGTTGGCAGCCAAACCACTGGATTTCATTCAGAAGACTTAAATAGCGCCACTCCCAGATATATATATATATACCGAGAGGCGCTCCCAGTCATTCCCTATATATATATATATATATATATATATATATATATATATATATATATATATATATATATATATATATATATATATATATATATATATGGAACATCTGGCATGTATGAATGAACGAATGAATAGGCTCCATGGGGTATCTACTGGTACTGGTAGAACATCCCGTGCCATCCCGTGCCATCCCGTGCCATCCCGTGCCATCCCGTGATAAACTTTAATATAGCCAGTAGTCATGATCGCGATTCTATCAGCCATAGTTTTGCACAGATCAAATGAACATGCCGACTCTGTATTTATCCAGACTATTTCGTAGAGACAACGCGTGACTGTGAGCAATAAATTCCTGCCCTGGGTCTAGCATTGGGGTAGAGCGAAAATCGACCTCTATTCGTTCACGACTTAGGCTACTATTAGCCTAGTTTCTTTTTGCTTTCAGCCGTGCGTTGCGTTTTCGTCTACTGCCATCTAGCGAATGCGTCTTTCTCTTCGTAGAAGTTAGCTTGCTTGGATAGTAGGCCTATTAGTTGCTGTTTAAGGAATAGAACTGTGTCATAAAAAAGATGATTACCGTAGCCCTCCTCCTTTATTGTATTGTATTTGAAAATTTGTAAAGCACCTCTTACAGTGCAAACCAATCAGAGGCGCTCCCAGTGTGATGAAAATGTTTTCAGTTTCAAGGGAAATTTGCCCTTAAGAAGGGTTTTGCTTGTTCGCCCAAACATTATTACTGCCTCTGTGTAGACATCTTTGGCCTTTTATATTTTGTGCAGGCAAATTCTTGTCTTCGGAGGAAATGGGTTCATGGGAGCTAGTACGGTCGAGAAGCTAGTACAGAAAGGCGATAAAGTGACCATAGTCAACCGCGGCAACTGGTACTGGGACTCAAAGGAACGCATTAAACCCCACGTCAACTTCATCAGCTGTGACCGAAAGAACAACGTCAGTTCATGTGATGACCTAGTTAAGCTGATCAACGACCTTGGTACAGGTTTGTCATGCCACTTGAAATGTCTCACTAAAGACCTTGGATCAGTTGTGCTATGACCATTTGTGTTTTATGAAAATGCCTAACTAAAGACATTGGGGCAGACTTATAGAATCGGGCTGAACACACCCAGTTTTGTATTTTAATCTCAATTTACTTTTGTAATGTTAATTATTTTATTTAATCTCCTGGATGTATTCACTGTAGCCTAATCACTAAGGTCTAGACCTGGGAGTCACTTTGGTCAGCCAATCTGACCCCACTTGACCCTAAAGTGACTTGAGGTCGACTTCAAGTCGACAACTTGGAGCCAAAACGACTTGATCCGACTTGGCAGAAAAACAACCAACTATCGACTTAAAGTCGACTTCTGACATGGTAATTACTATTACGTACGGCTAATAATAAAAACATGTCATGCAAATTGCCTGGTAAGCATTAATTTCATATAGGCTACTAATGAGACCTCAACATCTGATGAATAAAATTGTTCAAAGTTTATCAGGCCTATTTTAAGCTGTTTGTGTTTGTGCTTGAACATTTGTGTAATGCTCTAATGGGTTAACAGAAGAATCTGTAGGGGACCGCGGAGTGCTTGCACTGAATGGCGTGTTATAATGACACATTTTAATTCTGTTGTCATAATTATTTGGCCACTAACGTCATTCAAATGGCAATGCATGCGTATCATCCTACAGTACTACCACTCACTGACAATAAAGTCGATCATAAGCGTTTTTCCATATGCAAACGACTGATGCAGTGCACCAAAGTAGCGCCAAACGATCGACTGATTAGTAAGAGATCCAGCTTTTTTAACGTCGAATTCACTGACGACTAAAAGTTCATTGATTTGCGCGCGTTCAGCTCTTAATAAGGCAGACGTGATAACATTTTATTAACATTTCAATTCGCCATTTGTATGAAACGTACGGGTGACGTTTTAACATAGAATAACAAATGTTAATGATAAATCGACAGCGATAAAAAAACATGCAGGCCTAAGAAACTGCTTAGCCCAACAGCCGCAACTGGCGTCGATAATACAAAATAATAGGCCTATCTTAGCCTAAGTACGCGGTAGACCGTAGAAGTTAGAGCTGGTAGTCCTAGGCTATGTGTCACTAACTCTTCTTTCTTAGTGATCTATCCATCGACCTATATTGAAAAATATAGGTCGATGGATCTATCTCAGAACACTTTATCCCTATTGCGACGTATAGATCGCTCAACTTTGGTAGACTGTGGCTATAATTAAATTGACACTGTTCTGCGTTTTGGAATATTTCTTCTTACTCTTTCAAATGAGATGAAAATCAACTTTTATCTTCAACACTTCAATTGAATGTAGGCTACATCGTCAACATAAATCAACTATATTTCTTAACATTTCACTCTCAATATACAGCTCTATCTACTGTATTAAAACAACTGCATTATTCAAATCGACTGTATTCAACAATAATTCTAACCTTTCCCGCGCTATTAACACGTGCGAAGTACAAGTCAATGTTTACATAAGACAAGCGGCGCTGACCGCCCGCTCAACTAGATCATGTTTATACATATATACACAACCCTAACACATTATGTATATAATTATTATAGATCTTAGAAACAATTATTCACACTAAAAACACTATAAAACTGCTTAAATGCCGCTGTGGTCTCACGATCATTAGTGTGGCGAGATAAATTTAGATTTGTTTGTGTCTCAAGTCGGTTTAAGTCGACTTGCTAAGAAAACAACTTGAGGTCACTTTTCTCTACAAATTCGACTTGGGGGTCAGTTGCGCTAAGCAGAAACGACTCGACTCGACTTGGGATGCCCAAGTCGACTGGGGTCGACTTATTGGGGTCGTACTCCTAATCACTAAGGTCTAATACAATTTATTTTTTAATATGTCATTTTCAGACTTGAACGGTTTGTAGGCCTTAGGCAAAGTGCCTACTGTGCCTAATGGACAACACGACCCTGGCTACCATAGTGTTCTCTTTCTGAAAGTGTGTGTGTGTGTGTCGTACTGAACAAGTCCCTCTGTCTTGTTGCCATTGCCTTTCTGTCTTGACTACTATGTTCTATTTTTCTTTGTCCTGTAGTGTGTGCTTATGCTTGTAGTAACGGAAGTACCTGTACTGGTATATTACGGAACATGTCTGCCTACTTTTTAGATCGGTTTGACGCCGTCATTGACTTCAGTTCGTACGGACCTCAGGAGACTGAAGACTCCACAACACTTCTCAGGGACAAGGCCTATCTCTACGTCCACATCAGCACCGACTCTGTCTACGACGTCTGTGACATCCAGCAGCGCGAAGTGCCCCTCACGGAAGACCAGGCAATCCGACCCGAGGACCCTTACAGAAGAGACCTCCTCAACTCACACCATGACTATGGAAATCGCAAGCTTCAGGCCGAAGAGGCGCTCATCAAACAACGCAGTGCAGAAGACGGGGGAATTCCATTCGTCATCCTGAGACTTCCCGACGTCATCGGACCACGTGACACCACCTACCGTTTCTGGATCTACCAGCTGTGGATACGGCTGTCGGATATGCTGCCCAAGCAGCCGGTTGTTATTCCCAAGTACCTAGTCGACTACAAGATCAGTTTTGTGTATGTTGATGACGTGGCCCAGGCGATTGTCGACATTCTGAAGCCATCCAACCGTGACGCTGTGTTTGACCAAGTGTTCAACCTTGCTTGGCCAGAGACTGTGACTCTGCCAAAGTTGCTCCACGACATCGAAGCTGAACTTGGGCTTGAAAAGGCAAATTTCCAGGCTGATAATGACTCGTCAAACGTCTATTTCTATCCGTCTGGCCGCACTGGTCCTCTCGACCAAAGCAAAGCAGAGAAAGCTTTTGGTTGGAAGCCAACTCTTTGGAAGGAAGCGGTCAGCAAGACTGTCCAATTCTACGAGTCTGCACTGGCTAATGGCAAGTTCGATACTCAGAGAGATGAGATCATCCAAATCCAGGCAATGCAGTTCTACAACGAGGACAAACTGCACTTCTACGACACTCTGGAAAAGGCTTACAACATCAATATAAGTCACTTCAAGCCGCACGACGAGCTGTGAATGGCAGTCAGCTGAAACGAGTTTCACACAATTTATGCAATTAGATTGAGTTTTATGAATGTGACTCAATTAGAATCAGTTTCATATGATATCGTTTTATGACTAGATTGAGTTTATGTTATTGCTGGTAAATTAGAGGCAATTTTATGATCTTTTTGTAATTGTATGATGTTTCTATGATCATTACACAGCTGTTGTTATACGTAGTTTCTCCAGATTATTTTCAGCTAGAGATGGTTCAGTTTTGTGATTCTTTTTTTGTTGCCTTACAAAATTTTCTATGATTCTGATGCAGGCTTTTACCGATTCAGTGCACGTTGAACTCTCCAATGTATCCGTATCTTATATACTGTTCTAAAATTCCAAACACCATCCACCTCAGTCTTCAGTCTGTCCACCTGCTTGCCTGACCTATGAACCTGGAATTAAACTTGACCTCTGCATCACCAGTTTTGTTTTGACTGAGCACCAGTGAAGCTACCCACAACTTGCTTGGTTGCTGAAAATATCTGGAGATTATGATAGTGAGTAAGGACTTGATTTAAAGAATGATTTGCATAGCTATCAGTTGATTTGCACCATAAGTTATTAAAAGAAGTTCACTGCCATTATGTTAAAATCTTTACTATGTGTACCATATAAATGTTAAAATCCTCACTGCCATTTTTGTAACAGTGATTCAGGGTGCCATGAAGTAAGGCTGCACATAAGTAACCTGGAAAAAGCCAGTTATGTATTCACAATTGCCTTAATTAGTCATACTAGCCATTTGAATAGACAGAATACATGTAAGTGCCAATTACAATGTCAGTAGTTTGGTTATTTGTACGGTTCTGTGTTTAGTGTTTTTTTTAACCTTAGCCTATTTTTGTATGAAGTCTGTAGCTGCATGCGCATGTACTTTAATAACATTAATCTTGGATGCTTCTATGGTTTTAGTTTGCATGAAACAAGAATCCAAATAATGTTATTATACAATTTACAAAGAAATGTGTGGTTTCTGTTAACTCTGAAGGAAAAGTTCACCTACAACCAGTGTTCGAGTCCTAAACGCAAAAGGACCGGAACGCTGACTAAGACATAGCGACTAGGGGGTCTGAGGGAGCGTCGTGAGCTCCCCCAGCGGGGTCTGGGGCGGAGCCCCAGAAACAAACGCATTTTGCAGCAGGTGGTATCACACGAGGCACGTTTTGGCCTCTCTTTGTAGCTTTTTCTGAACGATGAAGTCATTAACAAATTTTAAAAGAAATTGTTATTTTATGAAAATAACTAAACAAAGTGCTCATGTCGAGCAACAATACCACAGTGATATCAATAATAAAGAAATGAAAGTATAACAGGCAAAATCTACGACAAATTCATTCAAAGATTTTTCGCATGTGATTGTAACGTGGCTCTTCACGGTGCTCGCATTTCCTTGACTTGTTTTCGAATGCGCCGCGGTGACCCATGGCTAGCCACTTCTTCACGTACGGAAGTGGGTTGAAGTCCTGCAGGGACGGTCCAACAAGTTTATCAGAAATCAAGGTGGAAAGCCGCTCAACGTTAAAAAGAAATGTGTGGTTTCTGTTAACTCTGAAGGATTCGAACCCTGCACCTACAACTTACTTCTCATAATATATACCCTAATAACATTTGAAGCAAACAAGCATGGTAATGAATTCCAGCTTCATCAGTATACAGCTACATCAAACTGCTTCAAAAGAATTTTGAGTCATTCAGTGTGCAAAGCTAGCCGGTAAGTTCATTCATTCATCTCAGATATTTATATAGCGCCCCTTCAAGATTTCTACTCAGAGGCGCTCCCGACTACAGCGCGGACACTGAATCGGAGTTTCACGCCGAAGCGCATGAGCAATTGCGAGTGAAGGACTTGCCTAGGGTCCCTACGCGGCGGCTTGAGGTGGATTCGAACCCGCAACCCTCTGGCTGCAAGGCACCGAATATACCCCTTGAGGTGGATTCGAACCTGCAACCCTCCGGCTGCAAGGCACCGAACATACCTCTACACCACCGCGCCCCACAGATAAGTGCCACGTAGAACTAAACCCTTCTACAAAGGTAGATTTCAATTTTACGTTACATAAGACGCGTGCTTTCAAAAATGTGCTTCATACATTTTTTTAATGTATATATAGTCAACAGTAAGTACTGTCAAATAAGAACAGGATTGTCACAGTGGTCATTCAGGAATCTTAGGGATCCTAAGTTTCATCCCTACAACCTGCCTTAGGCTGGAAAGGCCCTCAAATAGTTTGACATTTTGCTTAGCTTTCAACAACCACATGTAAACTCTTATCCACTGAGCTGTAGATTTCTTAAGGGCACTATATAAATAAAGTATGTTCTATCATCTTAGTGTTTAAGTTACATACTACAAATACTGTGTCCATCTGAGAAGTTCATACAGTGCACTTTGCACATTGGGGGTCATCCATTTAGTATGTTTGCAGAAATCCGGAAAAATTGGCCCCGCCTCCCTCTATGCGCATATACTTTTACACCCCCACCAGCATACATACGCTTGACACCCGAAGAGCACCATGGCAGCTAACATCTGGGACCAGCGGCAGTGTGCAGTTTAGGCCATACTGAAGGATGTGTAATACACGGGCAGGCTGCCAGACTGTGTTGGACATGCTAAGCTGTGTGATAATTAATAGCAGTCAGAGGTAACGTGGCATACCAGTTACACCTCTCCCACATTCCTACCTCTCCTGGTAGTACTTGTCTGACAGCTGATCAGTGGCTCATTCGAAGGCCAATAGTAGACAAATTATTATCTAGGTTTCATCACCCTCCCCCCATTTCCTATGTGTACATACATTATCTGTAGACCCCCCCCCTTATATAGACTTTCCCCATATGCAAGCATATGTATTTGTTACTACTACTATTATTCCTTTATTGCACAAACTCATTGACACAAACGCAACAAGGTTAACCCCTCCATGTGTAGGGCCTACACACTAAATGGATGGCCCCTACCTGCTACAATTACAATACAACACATTTCACAACTCTTTCTAACTAACCTCAACAGCGTCAAGTTTGTATTAGATGTCACAGAAGAGCCTCCTTTCTGAACCACTTTTTTGTTGTAAAAACATCGAGAAATTTAAACACAACCACAATTGGGTACCTTGGCCAACTTGATCACTGTTTCAAATTGTGTCTGTTTATCAGTATCAGTAAAGGAAACAAGTTGCTAATAATTATTTTTGTGTGTTCTTTTTACCGGAATATATTTGGAAATATCTTTAGGTCTGTTAACCTCCAATTAGGGTTGTTAAAATCGGTTTTTTTGGCAATCCGAATTTCGGTTTTAGAAATCCGATTTTAAACCGAATTTCGTTTTTTATTGGCCTTCAATGAAAACAATCGTAAACACTAAAGAAATGCACGAATTAATTCTTTCTGGCATTTCTTGAAATTTTCACTACGAAAATGATTTTTTTTTAAATTCGAATTTCGTTTGTCAATAATAAAACCGAATTTCGTTTTCAAAACCGAAATTCGGATTTCCGAATTTCGTTTAACATCCCTACCTCCAATGACATCTATCTGAAGTGCAACTGACATCAACCCACTATTTATGCAAACTTTCCAAACAGGTTACATGCATTGCATTGACAAATTGTCAACTTATCATGATATACCAAGACGTGAACAGTACGTACAGGAGTGTTGATATGCTAATGCATTAGCAATTGACCATGACATCCTAATCATAAAACTTCTTTAACAGATATTTTATGAAAATAATATACAGTTTCAAATGTCTCTTTAGCATTGATTATGCCCATGTCTCACGAACGTTTTCAGCGAGCCTGGCCTTCACGCAAAAGATCTTTAGCATTGAAAACAACTGCATTGAAGAGGGAGCATTTCGTAAAAGCCTAAAATGCCGATAGTATAAGGCATTGCTCAGAATGTACTATTGCTGAAGTTCCTCTCATAAGCCAGAGGCTAAACCGTGCAAAAGTACATCATTGAAACTCGAGAGCAGTTCATGACGGGCGTACAAAAATGACGTAGCAGAACAAATGTTATTCAATGTCATCCTCTGCCATTCCGTGATCACCTCTCATCAGCATACCAGCTTTCAGTGCGATTCGCTGAAAGAAAAAAAACAATTCCAATTTAGAATCAGCACATTCATAATTTATCAGCTTTCTAGTGCAGCGAGTTACCTGCAGTTCATGCAGACATTAAAACAGTGTTTGACCAGATGCTAGCCATATTGCATCTGTATGGGAAACTGTGGACTTGAGCACAAGCTTTTCTTTATTGAGTCCGAGGTGTTCTGCAAGACCAAGGGAATATCAGAGTCGTATTTGCAAAAGATGAATCCGCTGAGACCCAGATTCATTGTGTCCAAGTAGTTCTGACATTGGGACCACAATTTCAAGAAACACAACTGGTGCTCACACACAAATTACAGTAGCCTTAGAGTTTCTTAAAAGCAATATATGAAATACCAGATACACACATATATGTGATCTTGGTGAAGAAAATAGAGCACTTATCACTTACTGGGTCAGCAAGAAAGTCGCATTTTCCCCAACCCCATGAACATTTATTTAGGTGTCTAATTAATGCATCTGTGTCTCCGAGTTGGAGTGTGACAAACCTGTAAGGTAATATTAAATTTACATGTTAAGTTCAATGCTTTTTTTATATGCAATTTCCCACCAAATGATCTTTAACATTTTTTGCAAAAAAGTGCATAAATTTTGGACCAAAAGTCCTTACATTTTTAGCCCAACATCCTTCAGGTATAAGAGATGTTACAGAAATGTTAAGTCTGTTCCATATAAGTGATCCCTTTTCTCTGCTGACCTATCACGTATATTGAAACTGACTACTTCTCACTGGACCAAGAAAGAAATATTTGAGGACAGAAAATTGAAGAAAGACATGGTAAAAGTGTTAAGTGCCAGACAAAGCCTGACGTACTTGATTAGCAAGCGGCAAGTTTGCTAGCAGCAACTGGAAAATCTGTGCTGGTAGAGTCTGCTGGAGGACTTGGAGTAGCTGTTCCGCTCGACCACAGACGGCAACTGCATTGCTCAAGTGCTCTATTCCAGACTCAACATCACCTGGAAAACAGAATAATATGTTAGTAACTAAAACAATAGATCAACCAGTAACCACAGACATTAATATTGTCTGTTATTAGTATCTTAACTATTTTTAAATTTGAATTCTGATCATTCATCGCCATTTATCTATCACATCTGTTTGTCATACTGTCATAAGTTATAAGCAAATAGCCTTACGCACAAACCATTTCCATACCAAACACTGATCGGTACCACAAAATGTTACAAATATATGGATACAAAAGTTAATCAAGATAAACTAAATTTAACCCAGTTAATTATTGAGAAAAAGCTACACTGTGTTGCCAATTGATGCTTTTATATTGACCAACTCTAAAATAACTCGTTTCCAATAAAGCATCTTCAGCGCATTGTATTACTACAACATCACGCATGAAGTAACCAACTCACTTACCGTTTGCCAACAGCTCTTCGCCAATCTGTATTTCCTGCAGGAAAAACTTCTGCATTGTGTCTGGGTCTTTGAGATCTGGAATCTTCATAACAACAAACACAAATAGTCACACAGATATGAATGGTATATGAATGGTCGAAATAATGACAGAGGAAGTACATATATAACAGCCCCAACACAGAAATTTCTTTTTAGCAATAACATTTCATTACATCATTAATCTGCTAAAGATATACCTTTCCTGATTTTGGCCGCAGAAGGCGAAGGAATGCAACATAATGCGACATGGTAGCCAGCTGGTTTGAACACTCACTTTGTAATGCACAGAGCGCGGGTTCAAACTTTCCTTGAGAGAGCTATTACGTAAGGACATTGAGCAAGTCCTTCACGCTCAACTGTTCAATGCCATCGATTGAATCGCAGCAATTAGATAGTAGTATGTAATAATACTGAAGAAACAAGAGGGTAAAGTGGGTTAGAGAAAGTGGATGGCAGACTCAAGTGTCACCCATAAGGAAAGGAAAGGTAAGCAGATATAAGGGCACCTCGTTTTCAGCAGAACACGAGATAGCAATGCTACCTTCATACTTATTTTTAAATCAGGTACCGGTAGTCATCTGTGCAACAATTCTGAGATTCAAAAAGCATTATCTAAAGTGTCTTCATAAATACCTACATATCTGACTTACAGATAGGCCTAGTTGTTTTTGTACGACAGAAACCTGTGCAAAACCTGCTCCCTATGGGAAATATACAAAACACAATAACTCTACCCGGGTATGTATCGTCTGTGTAAACCGGCCTGTGTCTCTATATCACGAGAGAGGCAAAGCAATCCAAGTCTTGCAACAAGGTACTTGAATGAATTTTCTTACCTCTGACTGACCTGACTTTTGACCTTTGGCCGCTTCCCTTGCTTTCCTTCTTTCTAAAACCACATATATCACAGTTCTGAATGTGCAACAGGCGATATCTAACGCTTAATCACCATACTGACAAGACTCATAAAACACTTCGTCAATTCTATGCCATCTAAATAAGAAGTGTTACATAGTTGGCAATAAGGTAAGCCACAGAAACTAAGATATAAGAGATCTATACTAGTGCAAATATAAAATACAAGAAAATGTGCACAAGGTAAAATAAAACAGTTATTACAATGCTAGCAAGAGTGTGCTAGGTAAGTTGTTGTATATCTTACTTTGACATAAATGCTTAAGTAACATAAAGCTGTAAGTTTCAAAACTGTTTGATCACAAGAGGCACACAAAAATCAAGAATTTTATAGAAGAAAGTGACGTCTGGTATTGGAGTGTCTAATATCGTTCCCATTTTCTGTGGCGGTCTGTGCAAAACAATTATTAAACAATCTATGCATGCGATATACAGAAAGAGAGCTTGTGATGGTCTTATAACGAAATTCACTGTGCCATACAAACTTGGGAAACAATTCACAACTTGTGACAAATTGTTTTTTCAAGTTTTATTTGACATGCATCCACTAGTTTCCCTTTTTGTGTGTGTATATCAGCATTGCCTAGACCTACAAAGTTCTGTTCACTTAAAAATCACATTACTACGCATTATAGCATGAGGTTCGTTTAATGCCATGGTTTATCGTGGTCTACCCGAATCCCTGAAACCTGATTCCCGAAAAGTTGTGAAAATGCAACATTGACCGAATTCCTGAAAATAAAATTGCTACCAAGAGTTTGACTCCTAAAATCTTGCATGGGCTAGTCTGCCAATATCCTGAAAAGCATATTCAAAAATATGTCAAAAAGCTGGATTTGCGCAAATAATTTTAATTTACAATAATTGATTTAGGGAATTTCTAGTTTTGGGATTAGCTACACACCGGTTTATCATAGCTACTGAATCGGTCGTCATGTACGTGTATAGCCTTTGATAACAAGGAATGCAGGCAAGGCCGTATCTAGGGGTGTTTTAGGTGTTTAAACACCACCCGAAATTAAAAATTAACTAATGCATTTACAAACCCAAACCCCTTAGTCGGTTGACTCGGTTGCTTGTCGGCTAGCTCAAGGATGAGTAAACACCCCCAAAACAAAATCCTGGCTACAGCCTTGAATGCAGGCACTGTACGAGTTTCCCGGAATACACTCTACAGGACTTTGTACGCTGACGGGTTGTCGGTGTTTAAAATGCAATCGACTGGGGCATTATGTTTCGATTTCGACGACATAAATAAGTTTTAAAACATAATTAGGCAAGCTTATAGAATCGGGGGCTGAAGGATATAGTGCGTAAGTTTACTGGCGTCGTGAGTGTCGGTTGGGGTCAGGTCAGGCGTCGTGAGGGGTTCGTGAGGGTCGGTTAGGGTCAGGGTTATTGTCGTCATTAGAAAACCTGGTACCGTCAGGCGTCCGCGCAGCATGCCTAAACATACCGTTCAATCCTTCAGCCCACGATACTATAAGTTTGCCCAGATTAAGCATGAGTGCTGAAGACTGCCAGCGTGCACTGCTTAGGGTCAAAGGTGTTGCGGCGGTCACTGTACACGCGACCGCTCTGAGCGATACTCACTTTCCCGTAGCTTAGATCGGAACATCGGATCACTCCTTCGTTTGTGGTCGAAATAGATGCAGTAACCGATGAAGCAGAGTCCGGCTCCAGCAGCGGCAGCGCTCCAAACAGCCTTCGACAACATTTCGTTCAGATTTTGACTCAAATTTAGAAGAAACTTCTCTGAAAAGTCACGCAACAAATTTCTCAAAGTCAACCCTCACTCTTCCGGATGTACCATAGAACTCTGCTATAAACTAGATGGAGCTTCTTGTCTCGCTGAGTTGTGATTGTGAAGTCACCGCCTGCAGACGAAAGCCACGCCCACAAGGAGACAGTGTTGAAAGGCCAACAATTATACAACACAATTAGAAATTTATAGCGCGCTTTAAAAAGAGCGCGTTGCGCTGTGTTCTTAGCCATAGCTCCTCACTATCTTAGGGTTTTTTAACCAGTGAAGAGATTGGCCCGGGTCGGGAGCGCCTCTGTTTTTGAGTGGCGCACTGGCGCTATATAAATGCTTGATTACGATTGTGATTACGATTGGTGTAAGAGTCATAGTGTAATGAGATCAGATGAGTTTTTAATTTTGAATTCAATTGAGAATTGAGTAGCAGATTAACATAGACGAACTGTAACTACTAACTGGGTGTCTGTTCCATTCTTTTGGTCCTGATCGAGACAGCAATAACACGATTTTCAAACTTCCTCTTGGTGCGAAGAACGGTATATATAAAGTCTCCTCGCGTAGCCGATCTGAGTCCTCTAGGATTTGAAGCAGATATATGGCATCACCATGCATGGATGTTATATAGGCCTATATGACAAAACAATTACATCCTAACAACGTAACAGGCCATTAGTATTCCTAATAGTAAGCTTGGAAATGTGTAAAGTGCCATTTAAAATCTAAGCCCAAAATGCCAGATTGTTTATTAGCGCCGTAATGATGTCGGAAGGGTTGATTGTCCAATAATTATAGGCCTACCATGGCCAATCGTTGATTTTGCACAGTCAGCTGCAATGCATAGGCTATCTATCTTTAATAAACTAGCACGCGCAATCCAATAATTGCTGTCGGGTGTAATGGGATTAATAGGCCTATTCAATATTCAAAACAATAATATAATAACTGTGTATTGATATTTCCATCCTTCCAAAGCTCAGAAGTGCACACACGTCGGTAGCCTACGACAGAACATCGATCATGATGATGCTGAGCAATTGTGGGTTAAGCGTAAGAACTTGCTGAAGGTCCCGAAACAGTAACTGTCTCGGACGAGGCTCGAACGCGTAGGCCTATAGGGCCTACTCTCCGCTAGGCCTATAGGCCTACAGACCGAGATCGCTAACAAATGGGCCACCGTGCCCTCTGCTCAATATTCGTGTTTATTGACAAGCTAACTGACAAACCGCAGTAAGTAAGATTAAACCCATTGAAACATGACGGTACAAATTTCATGGGCATATTGAACACACGTCTTGGCAGCCTGTTAGGCGCCCGTTCATTTTGCAGCTGCCCCTGTGTAAACGTAGTGCATGGAAGGCTGAGTCGACTTAGACGGGCTACGGGAATTGAACCGCGTCTTTCAAGATCTATTCGTTCTTCAAACAAGAGTGTTAATCATTTAACTATGGGTGTAAAAAGTTTACAATAGAAATAATTATGAGGCTTGCTGAGGAACTCTGTATCAATTCAAAATGCATTATGCAGTAGGCCAAACTGTTGCTCGGAAACCAGAGAGATGAAAGAACATCGATCTAGCTGAGTTGTGGCCGTATACGGCACGAGCAAGGGTTAGCCATGTTTAGATCGACAGACATGGGAAGGGAATGTTGGAAAAATCAAGGTAAGATTTCTTGAAAATGCGGACTTTAGATCTACGAGTGAATTGAACCAAAGATACTTTACTGTCAATCGCTGCAGCGCTTATGGCGCGAAGCGACTGCGAAGCGTTTCACATGACCAAATAAGCCTAGCCTGTACAAGCATGGGCGTCCGCAGGAATTTTGGTAAGGGGACCAAAGTTTTAAATGATTGGCACGAGGGTGCCGAAAGCAATCGATCGCGTCAGCGGCGTCACCCTCGGCGTTTGATCCCGCGATCATGGGTCTGGCACGGATCCCAACAGCCGCCAGCGCTTTTGGAAGCATTTGACATGATACGTACGGGACCTGCATGTTGTTTTCGTTCTCGGATGATGGGATCCTGTTTTCAGCTATATATACCGTAATATCCGATTAATCCGAATGGTTGTTTCAAAACAAAACTGCTTGGATACACGATTTCAAGTACGGTATAGCGAGTTCAAATCCCTCCGCTCCACCATTTCTGAAACCCGGTGAGCTGGGAGTGTCCAGGAATCCAGAGCTCATGGAAGCGGTGGAACTCTTGTTAGGACTGATCCACTTGGTGAAGCCAGCCTGGAAGATGATACCACGTACTCCGCGACAATTTGGCAATAATATTGACACCACAGTTGGGGGTGATTATGATTCCGCATTCCCGTTACAGCTTTAGTAGGCCTATATTTCAGCGCAATCAACTCAAGAATATTTTTATGTTGATGGCCTAATTAGCTGGTAGCCTAGTGACCTGCTGTTGAAATGGGCGAACAATATTCTACAAATGAGGAGAATTATACATGGTTCTTCACATTGAAATTAATATTTAATCTTGGCAATATAAATCAAACTCTAGGCATCTATTGATCTGCATAAATAATTATTGGAGGGGAGGGGAGCATGGACGTAACTAGCATTGGGCATGGGGCCCCCAAACGAAGCTGAAGCCCCCAAAATAAATCAAGCCGTTGTAATGGTTGTATGCTTACGGATAAATTGTTTTTATATCTCTTACCTCTCTAGAATGCAATGTCTTTTACCAGCAGACAAAAATGCGATGAAACTCATATGAGTTCCTATACACATGTGAACTCTCTTGTCAGAACACATTCTTTGCTGCCTACATGTACAATGTACATGTACATGTATCATGCAAGCAGTATGCTGCATTTGAGGCCCCATGTAAAGTGACCCTACAGTCAGGCTTTAGAGTATACGCCTACGCACCAGTGCCAGACAATTAACGCCTATCAGCGTTCATGTTAG
Organism: Aporrectodea caliginosa; assembly: GCA_020284085.1. NCBI lineage: Eukaryota > Metazoa > Annelida > Clitellata > Crassiclitellata > Lumbricidae > Aporrectodea > Aporrectodea caliginosa. Next base: position 1,028,762 of record JACEVL010000180.1, on the reverse strand, counting down.
GTTAATGATGTCTGTTGTTATAGACATTGCTTTCAACAGTATGCAAGTCCTATTAATAAACGCAAGCGAACGTAAAAGTTCCTGCACTACAATCAGTCCTAAACCTCAGACGCGTGGGATATCGTACGGATACGCCCGAAATTCTAGAAGCAACGCCAGATAACAGGGTCAAACGTCAGGACGCAGTGGAATGGACGTTTGATGGAATCGAAGAGTAAGAAAGCCTACACCAATGTAGACAACGGATCAAATCGTTCCCGGAATTAGACATGAAAGAACTACATAACAGTCAAACGGTGCACAGTCGATTTAATAAGCCTAAGGCTAGAGGCCGAGAAAGACTATAGGCTGCATTGGCCGCAACAGACTTAGATCTTATCTGAGGGAGGCTCATGTATGTTGGCTTATGGGTGCTAAGAGATATACATGCATTTCTCCTATTTTCGAGTCCCTCCAGTCTCCACCCACAGAATATCAGTCCAGCCTCACAAACATGTGTGATATTCTTGTCAGATTAAGAAATGCGCAGAATGTGGAATGGCGCAGTAATTCACAGATATGTGGCTGTAGGCGATGAGTAAATAAGCTTTGTTCTGTTGATGGCTTTTAATTTAGTAGGCCAACAATGGCAGTGCGTTAATTAGTGAAAAAGAAGAAGAAGAATGCAACGAAGAAGATGAATGCAGAGAAGAAGAATGCGAGGAAGAAGAATGCGATGAAGAAGAATGCGAAGAATGTGAAGAAGAGGACGAGGAAGAGGTAGAGCAGTGTATCGCAAACTGTGTGTCGCGGCACATTAGTGTGCCGTGCGAGATTTCAGGTGTGCCGCGAGAGAAACCTAAAATTCGCTTGTTTCTTTAATTGACTTTATAATAAATTGTTTCATAAACACAATTTTAGGCTTTTGAATGTTTTCATTTTTAAGAATAGTTTCTCATTCACAGTTATTCGATGTCATGTGATGAAAAGTGAAAACTATAGTGACATTAATATACTCTGCAAGAACCGAAAAATGATGGAAAGGAGTCAAAGGACTACAGTAGACAGTAGAGGGGAAAATTTACAGATAGGGCCTAACGAAACCATCCAGTTTATCGAAACGTATTATAACGAAATTATATCGGATTGGTTTCAAAGACAGATCACTTCCGTATTGTTTGTTTTGTTCAACAACGCTTTCAAGCGAGGCAATGTTGCCGAGTAAGCTTAAACGACATCTGACAAAAACCAGCCAGAGTTCAAAGACAAGGCGAAAGATTAATCTTAGAAACTCAGATGTAGCATAAAAAAGCAATGAAAAAGCTGTAGACATTTTGTTCGATCCAAGAGAAGTCACAAATCGCAAGTTACAAGATTGCACAACTTTTGGCAATGAAGAAGAAACCAAACGTGGATGCCGAAAATGTTATTTTGCCGGCGTTGGAGATTGCCGTTGAGTCCACGACAAGCCATGAAGCTGTTTAACAAGTGAGGCATATTCCATTGTCAGCTGATACGATTTCTAGAAGGACTCAAGATAATTAGGCCTATGTCGCTAGACGTTGATGATCAGCTCCGAGATCATTCAATTTTCATGAATGCAAAAGAGGAAATTGACAAGTTTTTGGCACTACAAATTGATGAAAGTACAGATAGCAGCGGCAAAGCCCATGGCAGTTGCTTGCGTTTCGGCGATTTGTAATTTTAATAAATTTTATTTGGTGTGCCCCGGTAAAAATGTGCTCTGCTGAGTGTGCCGGGAGTTAAAAAGTTTGCGAGACACGGAGGTAGAGGAAGAGGAAAAGGAAGAGGAAGAGGAAGAGGAAGAGGAAGAGGAAGAGGAAGAGGAAGAGGAAGAGAAGAGGAAGAGGAAGAGGAAGAGGAAGAGGAAGAGGAAGAGGAAGAGGAAGAGGAAGAGGAAGAGGAAGAGGAAGAAGAATCTAGCCATGGGTATGAAATTTTGGCAACTTCATATTCTTAGCCTCAGCATATGAGGGTGGATGACCATTCCTAATTTTATATAGGCCTAGTGTACCGTATTCTTATTCTTGTAATAACAGACGTAAATGGTCTATTCACAAAAAATAGTAGGGCCTACAAAATATTGCATTTTGAGTAGGCCTAATTTCTGTCTGCATGGAAATTGTATGCAGAGATTATATACGATTTTTTTATTCCATGCATTTTTCAGCAGTGTTTGCTGAAAGTAAACGTTTTAGTATTAAGAAGTCCAGGTAGAAAGCATTTACTAACTAAAATTTAGTTAGTAAATGCTTTCGACCTGGACTTCTTAATTAGACTCAATCCCAACATAGGCTCTACCACTGTATAGGCTATGAGGATATGCGCCTCGTCTATTTAGGTTAATTTAGTTCAGCCTAATTTTTACTTAATTATAACTAAAATATCCGGAAATCATAGTTGAAGGAAGCTCTGTTCATGTCATGATCAAAGGGAGCATACATAGACCGTCATTCAGAATTCCTTCGTTTCAAAGCTAAAAATCGCTGTAGCGCAATCGATAATCAATCCGTACGATGCCAACCGGTATAGGATCTATAGGCCTACTGGTCATATTGGACTGCAATCTCTTCCAACAGTCTTGTTTTATATAATGCATGAAATGCTCGTAGGGCTATCAACTGCACTCTCCCTCAAATTGTCATACTGGTATAAGCAAAATTTCAGGTATTAGAACGAAATCGTGTGTAGTTAACTTGAGCTAATCTGTCAAAAATTCATACTGCACTTTCTGCACACTCCAAAACAAGTCGACTGCACACTTATCTAAGAAAACCTGGCGACGGAAGGCACTCGGGAGACCTTGGCTCGCTGCTACATTACGAATAAGATCTGGTACAGTGGCGGATTTAGCTATAGGCCCGGGGGGCGGTTCGCCCCCCCGCGCCCCGCTTGGTTGTATAATGGCGCCCCTCAAGACCAAACCCGTCATGGTGGACAAAAGGGGCGAAAAAATTAAATTTTTAAAGAAATTTTATCATCTGCGCCCTTACTCTTTTAATGTCTTAATGACGGCTTAATCGTATGAAATACGACAAAATAATGTCACTCGATGTACTGTTTACAGCAAGATACAGTATACCCCGGTATCGAGTTTCCATTCTGAGATGAATTGCCCCTGCAGCCGGAGGGGCTGCACTGCTGCAGGGTGACCCTTGCAGCCGGAGGGGCTGCAGGGTGACCCTTGCAGCCGGAGAGGCTGAAGGGGTCAGTTCTCTCCCACTGTCTCTGAAAGCCCACAAACCGAATATTATATATTTATGCTATATATACAGGCTGTATGTATATATACATCAATGATCACCGCTGTGTGAGTGGAAGGATCTTGGCTGTCCTCAGTAGTCATGTTTCGACTCTCTATACCCAACAACTCTATCCCCTTCCTCTGTTTCTCTCTGTCTGTCGTTCAGTTTGATATAATGCGTAGGGGGGGGGGCCTATCACATGAAATAACCTCTGCATTTGGAATTCGAAGAAACTCATCCTTCCCATAGGATAAGTTTTCAGTGTGCTTGAAGCCTCCCATGGCGCTAGGTAGGCGCCCTGTTGACCTTTGTCTAAGGCCTGCATGCAGGGCGGCCTATAGAGCTAGTTTAGCAATGGCGCTGAGTCATGAAGTCCCGGATTATCTGCAAGTTGTCTATTGCAAATTGCCTTAATAAAAAAATCGACATAAACTACGTGAAACTCAGTTTTGGGAAGTTGTGTGCGAACCGAGCAGCATCTGCAGCGAATTCTATGGAGTGCAGGACAGCTAGGCTATTTTTGAGGGTTTGAGACTGATTCCTCAGCCGTTTCAGATGAACAAGTCATTGAATCCAGCAAGCCACAGCAGTTTGATCAACCGTAATGAAGTAGCTGCATCCATTAATTTTTCTGAAGTTCGAAAAGACTTTACAGCTATCAAGGATAGAACAGTTCCGAGTCTGGTAAGATCCACGTATTCGTATAGCCTATACCATCGATTAACTTTCAACACATAGGCCTAACTAATACAAGGAACGTTGCTTGTCAGTAAAATAAAGAACTAACTCGATAACAAATAGATGACATTTAGGCCAGGGGTGCAGCTGATCTGCCGTTGCATTAATAAGGGTGCAGTGATCTGAAAGAGGTTGCGAACCTATATGCCCTAATTAATCTATTAGTATTTTAATACATGTGTTAAATATATCTCACTCTGTTTTGTTACGTCGGCTACTGCAGAAAGAACTTGTAGCAGATTGAAAATAATCAAAAATTACTTGCGATCCACCAAGACGATTAAATGAACATCTGTCTAGACAGGCATTAGGCCTGATATCAATCGAAAGAGAAGTGACTGGAGCTATTGACTCTAAACTCTAAAGCAACTATCATTCGCTTTGCACTGATGAAGCCTCGTAGAAAGCAATTCATATAAATCCTTGATGAATCTGCGACAACATTATGTCCCGGAACATTTTGCCACTTTGAAACAGTTTTATCTAAAATAGTAATTACTAAATGAGCAACTACATGTACATTACTAAACATAATGGAATTATTTCAAACATAGGCTACTAGGCCTATCGTTTAAAGTCAAACACAATATTTACGCTAGAACATGGCGCCCCTCGGAAAGAGCCCTTGCCCCCCCGCGCAAGCAAACCTGGATCCGCCACTGATCTGGTAGCGTCATTACAAAGCTGTAAAATGCTAAGTGAGCTGTATATAAAAATGCTAAGTGACAGCGAACATCGACGATTGAAGTTCACTGAGTAACATTCCGAACTGCATACTTTTAGCTGTAGGCAACAAGATGCAATAGGTGCATGTAGGCCTAATATAACTCCAGTATAGGCCTATCGCATTGCCACACAAAGACTGCATTGGAGAGATCGAACAGCTGCTTCAACGGCGCATTAATTTTATTGATCGGAACCAAACGGGTCCTGCGTAATAGTATTTAGGCGAATTAGCGTTCAGGAAGACATTCATATCCAGTGCTTCCACTCTCCATTTTCAAAATCCCTAGAAATCGTGTGTAGGCCTATTAGGGGCCTCGTTGACTTGGGCTAATCTATCCAAAATTCATACTGCACACACTCCAGACAAGTCGACTGCACACTTAGGCCCAGGGCTGCCGACAGAAATTCCGGGGCCCTAGGCAGAGCAGTCACGGGCCCCTAACTATCCTTAGACTTCATGAGAATTTTTTTTAAACAAACTAAAATAATAATAGTGCGGGTACAACCCAACAAATTATATTTATATATGCATGCAACTATTGTAGTTACGTGTCCGTAATATTATATTTTAAAAGCCATAAATCATAAACTTTGTATAACTGATTATAGTATTTTTCATAAGTTGATTGCTGGGCCCAGCCCGGGCCCCTAAGAGTCGCCGGGCCCCTGGGTTTTTGCCCGCCTGCCTCCCCTCTCGGCGGGCCTGCTTAGGCCTATAAGCTTATGTCAGAAAACCGGGCGACGACAGGCATTTTGAAGAATGCGTGGCTCGCTGGTGCATCACGAATCAGTGATTTCACGTAAGTCGCGAATACAGACCTGGTAGCGTCATTGCCTATAGCGAAATGCCCTTCATCTTGTTACGTAAGAGTCCTTAAACGAAAAGAATTATCTAATCGAAGGCAGAGCTGTAAAACGCTAAGTGAGCTGTTACAGACAAAAATGCTAAGTGACGATTGAAGTTCACTGAGTAACATTCCAAACTGCATACTTTTAGCTGTAGGCAACCAGATCGAAGCAATAGGTGCATGTTGGCCTAATATAAATCTCCAATATAGGCCTTCGCATTGCCACACAAAAACATGCATTGGAGAGATCGAACAGCTGCTTCATCGGCGCATTTAATGATCGGAACCAAACGGGGCCTACCGCCTGCGTAATAGTAGTTAGGCCAATTAGCTTTCAGGAAACATTCATATCCAGTGCTTCCACTCTCCATTTCCTGAAATCCCAAGATATTCCAATAAAATTAGGGGTCTACCAAGATTGGCCAAAAAGTGTAAAAAAATCCCAAATACTGAATTGGAAAAAGTTGTGATGAAATATGAAATGCGTTTTTAACAATAACAATTATTCACAAAATGCCGAGCTAAGGACAGTACTGGCAAAGAAAAAACCGGAGCATAACATTCAATTAGGCCTGAAAAATTGCAAAGTTTACAAGTTACAATATAATAATAAACGTCTTTCACTGAGAGAGTTTTTCTAATCTGATTCGCTGCCACTGTTGGAAAGTACTGTAAAAACTAGTTTGTAGACCTTAGAGAAATCCCAAGATTGCTACGCAAAATCCCAGATCCGAAGTCGACCCCAAAATCCCCAGATCTTGGGAAAATCCCAAGGAGTGGAGACCCTGTTCATGTCGAAGAGGATGGCGGCCTCACGTAGATTATGCACAGTTGAACAAAGCGGTTAAGAGCTAGGTCTCTTCAGTTTCCTATTTTCGACAAGCGCTTGAGGTCCGCTCTATTCGATCGTGGTTTCATCGTGTGAGATAGTTGGCGCCTCTGATGAATGTTTCAAGTGGCGCCAGGGCCTATTTTAACGTGCCGACAGGCACGTCCGTGCTTTGAGATTACAAAAACGTGCCTGAGGAATTGACGGTCCGTGCTTGATCGCTCAGGCACGCCTGGCACGGCACTTACTGAACTTGTTTAAAGTTGTTTTAAAAAACACCGCCAATATATTTTATTTTTTTAGGAAAGTTCGAACGGCGTTCCATACATCTATTTGGGTTGTACAGTCAAGCAAAAATCAGTCAGGACGCAAACAGAAGGTTGAGGCTGAGCATTGGGCAGAGTACAGAAGTGAAGCTCGTGGTGGGTCTGGTAGAAGGAGGATTGTGCATTGCAAAATCTGTTGTGCACATCCTGATCTGGTGAAGATCCACTGTCAAAGGATCCCAGCCATATGCACTGCAAATGGTGCAGTGTTCAGGCAGCAGATGTATGATGAACACTGTGGATCGACAGTACACAATGCTTGTTTGACACGTAGTCGACAACAGAAGGCTCTTGCCGAGGGTCGGATACATGAGGGAGAAACTGTGTTGGAGAAACAACTGCGATTTGCTAACACTGCATTGGAACAAAAGATAGCAAGAATCATGATTAAGGTATACATGGATGCCAAACGCGGGACACTATCTGCGTGGTCATTTCCAGCTAGATACGTGGCGTCATTGATGGCTGAAAGATTAGACTTGAACAACCCTGAAATTCCGTTTTCTCCTACTGACACAGATCTACAGTATGTCACTCCTGCAAGCCATCGCGACATGCTACTGACAATCGCAGAAACGGACCGTAAGGCATTTGCACTCCGATTTAAAGATATCCTTGCGCTTTCTCTCAGAGTTGATGGTGCTGTTGACAAGCAGCGAATAGACAACAAGCATGTTATGGCGCAGGTTGTAACGGCGGTTGGAGACATGGAGACTTGGTACATGGGCTTGGCTGAAAGCGAGAAGCGAGGTAGCGAGGGGTTATTGGAGGCACTCAGGAAGGCGTCTGCAAAGTGTGGAGCAACATGGCCAGAGATATTTAAGCAAACAACCTCTATTGTCACAGACGGCGCGTCAGAAAATACTGGAAGACATCATTCGCTATGGACACTGCTCGAGCAAGAACGCAAAGACAACACCACTAAGGACACGTCAAGTCCATGTAAGGGCCCTAGCCCTCTCCTCAAAATATGGTGCAGTGTTCACCGTTCTCAGTTAGTGTTCAAAGACATGACTACAGGTGTTCCTGAAGCACGGCGTGTTATAGATGACTGTAAAGCAGTTACGCGTTTCTATAACAGTTCAGCATGTAGAACAAAGGAATTCAAGAAGCATGCGGAAGAACTTGGCGTCACAGTCAGACAGTATCCATCAGTAATCGACATAAGATTCACACAATATTCTAACAGTCTTCTGTCATCCATTCTGGACAACTACAGACCGATGATGCGACATCTGCAGACTTTCTCCCTGAAAGACGCTGAAGAATATGGCATGCTGAAGAAGTGGATTAATGCTGACACTGTTCACATTGCAGCGATCTTGTGTGACGCGCTGTACATCTACTCTAGATTTCAGAAGAAGTTGCAGGGCAACCAAGTGACTCTGTTTGACGTCGAAAGTGATCGTGATAAATGTGTGGAGGACCTAAGGAAATTATTACAGCGTCCGCACCCAGGTGGATATGAGGAGAAAGTAACAATTACAGGGAATGAGGAACAAGCCGATGAAGTTATCAAGAGTTACGACACTGTTAAGCTCACAGTCGTCCAATTAAGGCACTGTAAGAGAGAGCACTCTCTCGTTAGCAGTTGCGGTCGCGATGTGTATGCCATCAAGACTGAGATTATTTGTTCGCTGTGCAACTTTCTGACCAGTCGACTCGGAACTGACAAAGGTGCCAGTGATCTTCGCTATGCACTGGAGTTTCAGGCGCTTTCTCCACCAATGCTTCTGAACGGCAATGCATCTGATGAAGACATTGAACGGGTGTACACTGGCCTCGCATCAGACTTTGCGAAGCGTGACTTCTACAGTAGCTACGGAGAGCTGGTGAACGCTGCAAAGAAAGCGCAGATGTCCAACACAAGCACATTGCAGGATTTCCTTAAGATCAGTCTGACTAATGCAGACTGGCGTTCTGTTTCTGTAGCTGTCGCCAGACTACTCGCAGCAAAGCCTCATTCATGTGACGTGGAGAGACTTGTTAGTGCATACAATCTCATGAAGGATGATGATAGAAGCAGCCTCAATGCAGAGACAGTTGATGCACATTTACATGTCCGAATGAATATGCCGGTTACATCAAAATTTGATGTACGCCCAGCACTGCGAGCATGGTTACAAGCTTGTAACCGACGTTCGCGACCAACTGTGAAGGCCAAATCCCAGGAATGGTTCAAGGACGTGTTTTAATTATCTGACTGCGACTCAAACTGACCAGCCGCAAGACGGCGCCAGTAACTGTTAGTCTGTTAGCTTAGCTATAAACTTTGCCTTTGTCTTGAAGATTTGACCCATGATCAATGATACTGTTAAGACATGTGTCGTCCATTTCGTAACTAATAATTATAATGACAGTGTTAGAATTGTATAAGAAACTATTTGGTTCATGCAAAAATTGGAATGTTATCAAATTCAATATCAAATTATCATGTCGTTTGACTCATTTCAAGTTTTCAGCTAATTTGAAAATTTTCATAATCTAACTCATACTGGAGAGAGACCTTACAAGTGTGATAGATGTGCTAAACCATTTACTTATTAATATAAGCTAGAAACGCATAATCAAACTCATACTGCGAGAACCAGACCCGTACCCAGGGTCGGGTACGGGTCGGGTAGACATTTTACGGGTCGGGTCGGGTACGGGTAGGAGCATTACGGGTACGGGTATACCCGGTTTTACCCGTACGAACTGAGGTTTTTGGGGTTACATGTAATTGTGAGTCTTGCACCTTCAAAGACTTACTGTAACTGGCGGTATCCTGTATAGGTACCATATTCTTGTGTTGACCTATGTCCGTGCCCCTTAGTGAGCTTGACATTCATTTATAGATGCTCAATTTAAAGTTAAAAAATAGCTTATTCCCATTAACACAGTCCGATCGTAGCGGTTTTTTTTACATATATCTCAGCTGAGTTTCAGTCCCGACAGCCGGTGTCAGAGGTCGCTGACGTCGAGCCTGGCAGTCCAGCAGCCGTTGATGCAGCTACTACAGTCATTGAGGTTAGGCATAGTTGAAACACCAAGTCTAGCACCCCCTTCCCTCTGAGAAATACTTAAACTATTCAAATAGCGATATTTTGTTGCAAACTGCCGTGTTATGGCTTGCTGCATAAAAGTTATTATTATTATATGTTGGAATCGCCCGAGGTAAGTGTAATCCTTCAGGTTCTATTTACCGTTCTAAGGAACTATCCGAAGAGTTTTATCGTTCAGGAATTAACTGTAATCTTCACCGGTCAAATTTGTAAACGTGCAACGAAAAGCAACAGCATTGAATCGTTGCGTGCAAATTGAAAGACGCTGAAAGGGGCGTGCTGTCCTCTGCGGCTCCATGAAACAAGTTATTATTATTATTATTTTTATCCATCTACTTTAACTTACGGAAATCTTGCTTGAGCCACAGGCTAAAAAGTCAAATCTTGCGACGACTCATTCGATCACTTACAATCATTCAATCGTCCTGAAACTTGGCAGATAGACTCGCCCTCGCAGACACTTCATTCTATAAAAATTTCAGCTCCCCAAAAAAGGCTAGCTTATAGAATCGGGGACTCAACTTTTCGAATCGGGGAATCAACTTTTCGATACGCAGCGTTGTCATTGGCCGCAACAAAAACGGGCGCGCTGCCTGATTAAACGCACGCTATGACGTAAAATGAACGCGGACTATATATTTGTAGAGGTAACTGCTTCGTAAGACGCATTATAGGATAGTAGATGGATATTAGTAAAAAACTTTGTTTTTACGGGCTGTATTTTATTTGCCCCGAGGTAAACATGATCCCTCAGGGACTTCAAGATTAATTAAAATGATAAAAGTCTGGAACGATTATTATTATTATTATTATTATTATTATTATTATTATTATTATTATTATTATTATTATTATTATTATTATTATTATTATTATTATTATTATTATTATTATTATTATTATTATTATTATTATTATTATTATTATTTTTTTTTTTTTTTTTGCCCGAGGTATATATGATCCCTCAGGCTTTAGAAACTATATGAAGAGCGTTTTCGTTCTGGAGTTAGCGGTCATCCTCACCGGTCAATTGCATAAAGGTGCTTCGAAATGCAACAGCATTAAACCGCTGCGTGCAAATAGAAAGACGCTGAAACAAGCGTGCTGTCTCCTGCGGTTCCCCCGAATTATTATTATTATTATTATTATTATTATTATTATTATTACTGTGATCATCGCCATGATTGTCAGCTTAATATTATTACTTTTTATTATATGCTTTGTAAGACCACTGGTCTGGTAGGGACTGCATGGGATTACGGAGAGTCCTTTTAATTACGTGGCGGGTACGGTACGGGTACGGGTATACCCGCGGGTACGGGTCGGGTTGGGTAGTAATTTTGAGTACGGGTCGGGTACGGGTACGGGTAACGGTCCTGTGTTACGGGTACGGGTCGGGTAGCAAAAATGCTCTACCCGCAGACCTCTACTAGAAACGCATAATCAAACTCATACTGGAGAAAGACCTTACAAGTGTGATAGATGTGCTAAAGCATTTAGTTATTAATAAACAGGCATTTGCAATTTCACAATTTTTTCTTAGGGGGGGGACGTGCTTGGTGAAAAATTCTTTAAAATAGGCCCTGAGTGGCGCTATAAAAATTTGCAATTGAAATTACAATATCGATTTCACACTACGGTCTACGGACCCTGAATTCGAACCCGGGTTCGAAGAAGTGAAAAACGACACGTTCGCCGTTCGTCCGCGGTCCACCGTGCCATACAACATGTAAACTATATGGCTTTAAAGGGCCTGCAACCCTACACCCTGTGCAATAGAGATATCCCGCAGGGTTGAATAAAGGTTGCGTCTTAGCGACAACGTTGTTCAATCGCAGAGAGGGGGTGGGGTTGGGGTTGGGGGAGAAGAGACGGTGTGCTGAGTATGGCCAAGGACCCCTGGATAATATCTCTTATTATTATATAGGAGCCCTTGGTATGGCGGATCATGGTAAGCGATAAAGTTATGAATGTCGTTGAATGCAAACAACAGACGTTTATATAAAAGCGCCTCTTCAACTGTGTTGACCTTATGGGGCATACACAGCCATAAACTGTCAGCGTCATACATATCCAGCTATCTCTCCCTGTCTGTCTGTCTGTCTGTTCGTCTGTGTATATCTGTTACTCTTCAGGACCTTCCGTTCAGTCCCTTTGAATGTGACCTGAGTTCGTGATCGTCACGTGTAGGGTAGGACTCGCAGTTCATATAGGACAACAGTTCAGAAAGGCTATTTGGTAGGCGAGAAAACACAGAGCTCAACCTCGACCCATGCATTTGCATGTACTGCCGATGTAGTTGACGAATGTTAAAGTCTCTTTAGCGTATATGCATATTGACCTATTCAGGCCCGCCGAGAGGGGGGCAGGGGGGCAAATGCCCAGGGGCCCGGCGACTTTTAGGGGCCCGGGCCGGGCCCGCAATCAACTTATGATATATAGTATAATAAGATAATAAGATATACAAAGTTTATGATGTATATACAAAGTTTATGATGTTAAGCCTTATAAAATATAACGCCGCATTTGACAATTTTCCTTCTGAGAATTTCACGGAACAGCAAAAAAAAAAAAGGGTCATCAGAAATTTTTGTGTGGAAGTAAGAAAAAAATTCAGTTTGTTAAAAAAAGTTAGGGGCCCGTGACTGCTCTGCCTAGGGGCCCGGAATTTCTGTCGGCGGGCCTGGACCTATTGACCACGCAGTGCACAGACCCGGAAACAAAGTACAGAATTGTTATGTCTGTTTATGCATAGTATTCAAACAACAGCGAATTAAGTCCACCTGAAAACTGAAAAGCATCGTATAGGTATCCAAGCAGATAGACACTCGCACACACACACTCGCACACTCACACGACATGCCATTGCTAGAATATCTTTACAGTTGCACGACCAAGACATTCCGGACATATTTTCTGCATACCACACGAATTCTATTCTTATGTCATATAATTATTCTTATCTACGGAAGCCGAAATGGGCGTAAATAACGACGACGATTCATAATTAGAAGAAACGTATTTCCAGATAGCAAAGACGATTTCAATTAACGTATAAAAAGACCTCTGAAGTCTGAAGAACGCAGCTGGAGAATTCGCTTGCGGGCATGAATCGATAAAACCCCAAAACGAACGGATATAACGACGCGTATAATAGATTTAGGCGAATATTGTTAATCGTTTTATCGATTGGTATAATAATTATACGGAGACGGAGAAGGGTCGACGGTAGATAGGTATCTTGGAATGGCGTCGTCTCGGTTAAAAGAACGTCTGCATAGCGTATACATGGATCGGAAGTTGTATACACGCAGTTGGACCGAGTACGCATGTATCCAACCAACAACTAGACAACTGTTCAGTTTAAACGATAATCCACTGTGACGTTTAATAGAGAGAGACGTTTAAGACTGGCTATTGAGGAAGGAAGGAAGGAAGGAAGGAAGGAAGGAAGGAGGGAAGGAGGGAGGGAAGAGGAGGGAGGGAAGGAAGGAAGGAAGGAAGGAGGGAAGGAGGGGGAAGGAAGGAAGGAAGGAAGGAAGGAAGGAAGGAAGGAAGGAAGGAAGGAAGGAAGGAAGGAAGGAAGGAAGGAAGGAAGGAAGGAAGGAAGGAAGGAAGGAGGGAAAGGAAGGAAGGAAGGAAGGAAGGAAGGAAGGAGGGAAGAAAGGAAGGAAGGAAGGAGGAAGGAGGGAAGAAAGAGGGAGGAAGGAAGGAAGGAAGGAAGGAGGGAAGGAGGGAAGGAGGGAAGAAGGGAAGGAGGGAAGGAGGGAAGAAAGGAGAGAGGGAAGGAGGGAAGGAAGGAAGCAAGGAAGGAAAGAAAGAAGAAAGCCGAAAACGGGCTGATTCGAACATATTAATGAAATCGGTTACTCGTCTTACTCGAACGTATTCATTAAAACGTCATTGCATATAATAGGTCTGTAAGCTTACTTTAGGTGAAACGATTGAGCAAGTGCGAGGTATAGCTGTGGTTCTTAAGAAGGACTCATGCATCTGTTTATATACATGACCTAGCTCTCTGTTAGGTTTAGTCCATTCCAGTGCAATCTTTAGGACTATTGCGTCGACTACGTGAAATAGGCTTTTTGCGCTCATCGCATAGTCTCGGTGAAAGCAAAGCTATAAACGAGCAGCTGGGGCTTGGGCCGCAAACGTTGCTTTCGATCCGACAGTGAAGGTCGCTAGTCTACCAATGTATATACTTGTTGTGAATGTCAACCTTCTTATTGTTCCTTGGAAAACCGTTTTGCCTGGGGCTTGGAATGTAATGAGACGGAGAAATAGGAAAAACGTCAGTCGGACAAGTTTAAGAGGAAGGACGTCCATTATTTACGCCCTCGTCACACGTAATGGTTGTGTGAATCAGACACAGATGATCTTCGTCGATATGCTTCTTCTTCAGAATGAGGAGCCACGATGGATATTTCCAGTCTATAGGTTGTCAAGTGTAGTAGCCAGGAAACAATTGGGGGAGTTCTATTGGACATGGTCGCAAAAGTCAAGTTTTTGTGTATATTTGCATATAAAAGCATAGAAAAAATTTATTTCGGGAGGGGTTTGAACCCATAAATCCCTAAATACGCCCATGGTCAAGTGAGCTCTGAGCTTACGTCCCTCCCCCACTCAGTGGCGTAACTAGGACTTTTCGTTTGGGGGGCTTTAAGCCTAGAACATGGCGAATGCGGTAGCCCGAGCCTATAGTAAAGCCTGGCGGTTTGATTTATTTGGGGGGGGGCTTAAGCCCCCAAGCCCAACGCTAGTTACGTCCCTGCCCCCCCCCAGTAAAGCAAAAAGAAAAAAAAACTTCAAAATGTAAATATATATCAATAAATATCATATCAACACAGACACACACATACAGGGACGTCATTTGGGAGGCAGAGGGCAAATGCGGCAAATGCCCTCTGAGCTTGATGGATATTCAACTATTTATATGTATGTATGTCAGTGCATTTGATGAAATAATATATCTTTATTCGTCACTAAGAGTCTAGGAAAGCAAACCTCATAGGCCTACATAGTGAGATATAAATCAGAAAAGAAGGAAACATGCTGGATCATTTAACCACAGTTTTGCACATGCATGTAGACTAAATACAAAACTGAACAGCTGGCCAAGTTTTGCCCCGCCCCAATTACTGCAAATTTTTTCGCCCTCCCTGAAAAACTGATATGACGTCCCTGTATATATATATATATATATATATATATATATATATATATATATATATATATATAATTTGCAGGCCTATTTGCTCGCGAATTCTGCTGTCATATTATAATGAATGAAACTCCTCAATACAATTTTGAAAAGACATAAGTGCATATTTTGACGGATTTGGACTTCTGGGACAAAGTCTGCAACGACTAGGGTCTGGGGAGCGTAGAAAGCTCCATCAGCCGACAACGCATTTTAGAGCATTTGCTGCCAAATGGAGCCTGTTTTAGCCACTTTGTTTTGCCAAAACTGGCTTTTTATTATTCTTCATAATTATCCCTATAGAAGTTTGAAAATATGACATAATTAGTTCAACTATATACCACCAAAATAACTGATGTAAATAAGTCAGTGACAGGCTGAGTGACTGTCACGCAGTGGAGGAGCTGGAGCCACGATAAACAAAGAGAGCTTTAACTTCAGCAAACACGACCAACTTTATTTCCCACATGAACGGCTGAGATTTTGATACGTCAAACACAACATTAAGCAACGATTCATGTAGCCGTTTATTCGACGGTCCACTGGTCGTGATCCTGGCAATTGAACAAAAATGGTAAAAATAATGTCACAGGGTCACAGGACAGGGCATGTGTAGGCTAATGAATCTAAATTTGATGTTGATTTTACTTGCAACGTGAGTGCAGAATAATTATACTATAGAAAGCCAAGTCTGTAGCCTACATTGCATTGTCATGCTATGTATGTTGCATTACCAGTATCTTATAAGACACTACTATATCTAGCATCTGTTGTTGGAATCGAAGGATGTCTTGATTAAGTTCAATTTCAAACCTACTAGGCTACTATTATGGAAAAATTTAGAAGGTTAAAAATTTAATATTGTAAATTTACATTAAAAGTACAGCAGGCTACTATCTGGGACAAATCAACCAAACTACTGGGACGAATCCTAAAACTACTGGGACGAATCTTAAAACTACTGGGACGAATCCTAAAACTACTGGGACGAATCCTAAAACTACTGGGACGAATCCTAAAACTACTGGGACGAATCCTAAAACTCCTGGGACGAATCCTAAAACTACTGGAATTTGTCCCAGTAGTTGTACAGTTAAAATATGCACTGGAAGACACAACTTTTTCAACGTTCCGAAAATGTGTGCGCCATATGCATTATGTTTACTGACGTAAACAGGCTTAGTCTATATAATATGTTACATACTCGATTACGCAGAAGAACAGTTGGGGATTTACGTCTGTTTTTTGCACGTATTTCTCGGTAATTCTTGTAAATCTGTTGATGATCTCTGAATTGGTTCGAAAGGTTAACTGCCTGCGCTGTCGTCACTCACCCATAGCGATGCCATCAGATGCCTTCCCTGGCAAGAGCAGCAGCTCAGCACCTCTGTCTATAGGGGCGTCCGTTGTCATTGGCAACCGTATAGATTAGTATTCTGTCAACAAGATTTTCATGTAGTTTCATTGCAGACGTCATATATGTCTGTCGTTAGGCATCCTATATCAACTCACACCGG
Organism: Aporrectodea caliginosa; assembly: GCA_020284085.1. Taxonomy (NCBI): domain Eukaryota; kingdom Metazoa; phylum Annelida; class Clitellata; order Crassiclitellata; family Lumbricidae; genus Aporrectodea; species Aporrectodea caliginosa. The sequence continues at coordinate 1,012,289 of JACEVL010000180.1, read as the reverse complement.
CCACCCCCTTTCATCGCCCGTCCTTTCTCCTACCCTACTCCAACTGGTCGTATAAACACCAGGCTCTTCCACCAGATCTTGTCACGTATACAACTATACATGCATAGGTAAGGACCAAGGGTATACGCGATAACACTTCATCTCACTCCAACAGCTTCTCTATGCCCACTCGTTAGTGTCTCCGCGTTCCTGTATTCCTATACTCAGCATATCAATTAGTGATACGTGCCTCTTACGGCATATATATATATATATATATGTATATACATATACATATACGTATACGTACATACATACATACATACATACATACATACATACACATGCTTACATACATACATACATACATACACACACATGCATACATACATACATACATACATACATACATACATACATACATACTTACATACATACATACATACATATATACATACATACATACATACATACATACATACTTACATACATACATACATACATACATATATACTTAGCCTACATAGTACATACATACATAATGTGGATTTATGAATGCAGGGATGGATGGAAGTGGAAATCGACCAGCACGGAGCAAGCGAAGCACTATAAGATGCTGAACTGTTTACTTAATTATTCTTTTGGTGTGTATATATACTGACACGAATGACGAAACTGGATATGAATGAGTTTACTATATACAGCCTGTGACGTGCAGTGCCAGTTATGGTCTACGCAAGTGATTTGTCGACATCAATCAATTCTCATTCGTGTTCTTATTCGGCCTATGTATTGTATTGTATTGTATCTAAAGATTTATATAGCGCCTCTCTCAGAATAACTATTCAGAAGCGCTCTCAGCACGAAAACCCCGGGGGAAAAGAAACGTCTTTAAAGAACGAGAGACCAAAGAGGAAAAACTAGTCATTAGTGTAGACCTTAGTGAGGGGAAGGTCATTCCAAGTAGAGGGACCAACCACAGCAAATGCCCGGCGTTGAGCCAAGGCAGTCCTAGTCCTAGGAACAAAAAGATCTAGCCAATCAGCAGAGCGCAAGGAACGAGATGAGGTTGCAGATATCGGCTTTCGCATATATAGTCAGAAAGATATTTAGGGGCACTGCTCAGCGTCCACTATACATGTATATAACTATTTACATGTATGAAATGGGGAAAGGGAGAATGTGGGAGGGGAGGAGAGTATTAGAAGGAATGAAGGAAGGGATGGGTTCGTCAAATTAAGGTGGAACAAGGCCATTGGGAGGCTATGGTCGGCCCTTTCTCTATCTGTTGCCTACTGTTAGCATTTTCGTCTTCTTGCTGTATTCTCGTAATAATTATGTTTTTCATGTGATAGATTGTCATTCACAACAGGATCTAATGTTTCCTTTTCTAGTACATAAACAAGGCGCCATAGAAGTTTTCAGACAAAGACATGTACTTCCGGAGGGGCAAGGGGCTTTTGCCCCTGGATTTTGCACATATTTTACCAAATTTTCTTATTATATTTGTGCTTAAAAATGAATGGCTTTGATGTTTTCCACAGTTTCATTTTTATCCAAACTAGTCAAGATAACCTGAAAAATTTAAAATATATAAAAACGTTGAAACTTTTAACAGTCTTGTTTTGAGACAAACGTTCAGATATAGCTGAAAACGGGACCCGAGAACGCTGGCAACAGACCCCAAATCATTAACTTCGATTTTCTTATTAATTTTCCTAATTTGTCTGATTTATCTGTACTATTACAGCAGAGTTTAATTTACAATTCTGCGGAAACCATCTGAAGATCTGAAACCGGTTAGATTGCAGCTCAACGGTGTTGCTCTCTTGCAAGTCAATTGAGGAAATGGGCAGACTGACCCTGAATACTAATCCAATCTTATATCATCCAAAAACTTCCAAAGCATCGTAATTGCCCAAGAAATCGATGGCCCTGGGCCCCTGAGAGAAATCATATTCCAAAATTGCAATCTATTGCAAGGACGCAGCCAAGCAGACTGCAGTGAGTTTTACACATAACGCCTTTATGCCAATAATTAAATGTAGTCAATATCAAACAGTTCCTCCTAGCCTATATTCATTCATTCATTCATTCATTCATTCATTCATTCATTCATTTATGCAGCACCTCTTCAAGACATGTGCAGCTACATTATATACATATATAATGTAGGATTGTGAATACAGATGTAAATATCCGAAATTTCTCCGTGCCAAAACACAAAAGCCGCGTCAGGGAGAGCAGCTTTTATTCGCCCCGTTCAATTTCAAATCAAGGATGGCGGAGTTATTTGATCGGCGTCAATGCCAGATCAGAAGGAATTCTTCGGTCTGATGTTGTTTCTTGAGTGCTTTGCAGATGGCCGATCAATTTATCCGTCAGATCTTCTCCCATAAAGATTCAGACAAACCGACATCAAAATATCAACGAGTAATAACGTACAAATCCCACGAGAGGCCTTCAACAGACAAGCGCTGCAGTCGCCTGACTGCAAACTTTGAGGTCGACTTGTCTGATCTGGTCCTACAGAGTCATAAGTTAAAGTTTCGTGGTCGTAAAGATGTCATTGGTCACAGTATAGTGTTACTGTTAACAGACACTCTTTTCATGAGTGTGGTTTGAGAATGTCCGTCGGGCGTTTCTCTCCTTCGCTGCATTGCGCGTCTAGACACCGAGGCTTCTCTTCCCGTGGGATTGTAAAGCTTTCCGCAGGCGACGTAGGTACATGGACAAATTTATCCATCCATCCACCCACCCATTCATCCATCCCATCCATACACCCACTCACCCGTCCATCCATCCATCCGTTTGTTTCCTTTGTTCTCCCACCCTCTCTTCCTCTATCCATCCATCGATTCATCCATCCATCCATCCATTCATCCGTCCATCCATCCGTCCGTCCATTCATCCATCCGTCCATCCATCCATCCATTCATCCATCCATTCAGCCGTCCGTCTCTCCATCCGTCCATCTCTCCGTCCGTCCATCCATCCATTCATCCGTCCATCCATCCGTCCATCAATCAATCCATCGATTCATCCATCCATCCATCCATCCATCCATCGATCTATTCATCCATCCATCCATTCATCCGTCCATCCATCGATCCATCCATCCATTCATCCGTCCATCTATCCATCCATCCGTCCGTCTCTCCGTCCGTCCATCCATCCATCCATCCATCCATCCGTCCATCCGTCTGTCCATCCATCCATCCATCCATCCATCCATCCATCCATCCATCCATCCATCCATCCATCCATCCATACATCTGTCCCTGTCTGTACATCCATCCGTCCATGCATACATCGATTCATACACGTTGCTATACTCAGAGCGAGAGATCATACAGTCAGATAAGAAAACACGTGGAAATGGAATACGTGCAGCATTAATCATCGCTCTATTCGTAGACCGACCTCATTGCCAGACGGACGGACGGACAGCATGCAGCTGGTCAGCCACTCATCAATCGTCGTCTATAAATAGAGGCACTATATATAGCGTCGTAAATCTATATTTATCACAATTCCGGATCCAGTGAGCTCTGCATCGTGTGGATCGTCTCGAACACGTGTGTTACTTAGGCCACTTCAATTGTTTCCCTGTACAACATAGACTTTGTTTAATGCAACGTGATCTCTCCCTGCTCCTCAAAGTGCTTCTGAATCGTTGCATTGAGTCATCGACTGCTTACAAATTACGGCACTCAATGATGATGATGATAATAATAATAATAATAATAATAATAATAATAATAATAATAATAATAATAATAATAATAATAATAATAATAATAATAATAATAATAATAATAATAATAATAAATAATAATAATAATCATCATCATCATGATCATGATCATGATCATCATTGTTGTTGATGTTGTTGTTGTTGTTGTTGTTGTTGTGAAATAGGAAACGATGACATAAGACAATCATTAGGTATCCAAAATCTCTGCTAGAGAAAGTAGTTCAACGAAGACTCCCGATGGTTTGGACATGTAGAGAGAGTGCCATTTGAACGAATCCCAATCAAATGTACAACGCCCTATACATGGAAGCCTCGAAGGAAAAGCAACACAGTCTGACCAAGACTAAAACGTTGGATAGACAACATCAACGAGGACATGACATCACTTGGACTAACACAAAGGGGAACAATAGAGTAATAGACTTGACAAAATAATGACCGAGGGCAATGGCGATCATATATTCGTACCCATGGCCGCCAAATGACCGCGTCAGGAACTGATGATGATGATGATGACAGCGCCTGGAGAATTTATTAGTGACTCCTGTGTAAACACGCGCTCATGCGTCATTAAAACTGTGCTTGCACACATTCACCAAGCTTAGAAAGCCGGCCAATTCTAGAAACTGGCGCTGCCTGAAATGCAAGAATGCAAACTTTAGGGAGGGGTTCAGGGTAATGGTAACACTATGGCACGAAGAGCAGAAGATCGGCACGGACGCGGGATCGGTTCCCGCTACGCTCCCAAAGGTCAACTCAGCCTTTCATTCGCCAGATGGCGTTGGTAAAATGAGCTGTAGGACGCGATGGGCGCCTTGTATGACTGCCAAAACAGTTAAATTCGACTCCTTTAATAACTTGTGATCATCCGTTCATGCTATCAATTGCAATCATACTGTGGTGTTAGTTTAAACTAACTATTCTAGTGCTTGCCCCTTCTGCCATGTTTTGGGGCCTTTCCCAAAATTAGAAGAATCGAAAGTGAGAAGAGGAGGGTTTCCTTCCAAAAGAGCGGTTCGAAAAATAGAACCTCGGCTTTATAAATAAATAGGAATCTGCCATGGGTGTTATATCGACCACCAGACAGCGCAGATGACGGACATTTTAATTAATCAACGAACACGTTGATTAATTAAAATTATCAAATGTCCGTCATCTGTCATCCTTAATTATTTGTCGTTCGACGCTCTAGCTACAATTATTATCGTCGTCGTATCAATTTCGCCAATTTTTAGAATGTCTATAAAAATTATATGATGAGGTCAGCGACGGTTAACCAAACAGTTCTTCGTAAATGTAAGTAAATCTAAGCCACGACCTGTTTTGACATTATTTCAGAAGAATCTAACTTCGCCTTATGGAAAGTCGAGATCACATTAAACAAATAAGTCTACCACGGTCATAAAAAATTTCCGTTTTCATAAGAATTCCTTCAAACTGAAATATCCAAGATTACCAAGAAGTCTAATTAGAAACGCTAGCATAGTCGTTTATTTAGAATCTAGACTAATTAATACCCGCTGGTTTCTGTCTAACGAAGCTGTGTCATACCATAGTTCATTAACGTCGCCCTCCTCCTCTCTCCAGACTTGGGATTGGCACTGCCAGAGTACGGACAGCGGCGGAGTTTCATGCCCGCTGGCGTGGTTACGTCATGGGTAGGCCTATATTATACGTGTTATGACAGTGAGTAAGCAAGTAAACCTGACTGTTAATTAGATAAACAAGAGAGAGAGAGAGAGAGAGAGAGAGAGAGAGAGAGAGAGAGAGAGAGAGAGAGAGACAGACAGACAGACAGACAGACAGACAGACAGACAGACAGAGAGACAGACAGACAGACAGACAGAGAGAGAGAGAGAGACAGAGAGAGACAGAGAGAGAGAGAGATAGACTCATTGCGACAGAAATTACACTGAATTTCGGCTTTGTCATGTGGATGAAACTTGGCACAAGTAATAGCGGTGATTCATTCGGTGAACATCGACTGGTGACTGAGATACAAACAGCGCTATATAATTTCAATACTTCGATCAAATCATAAGTACTTTAATGAGTGAGCAGCTCTATACAGTTACTGTAGGCCTGTTGATTATCGGAGCATTAGGCTATATAACATGGTTGGCTTCTTCTTCTCTTCTCTTCAACCGTCCTCGATACGAGGGTTGGTCGGTTTCTCGCAGCAACCTTTCCGTTTCTAATTCCACCCATTCACCCACATTGTCCATCCACCTCTTCCTTGGTTTCCCTCTTGCTCTTGCTCCCGGTACCGTTCCTTGCATAATTTCTTTCTTTGCTTGGCTAAAAAAGGCTTAATACAGAATTACATAGGACGCGTATCGTAATTGTTATCTCGCTCGAGGTTTCAACCGCGTCCAAAAAGCCATGTCGTGGAAACCAGTTATTCACAGGCGCTTAGTCAAGTCAAAATTGATAGGCAGAGCTTCTTATGTATAGGCGGCAGAGCCACGATTTGCGCGGTCACTTGGCCCATGCACTTCAGCGCCCATGGGGCCTGCTCATGGAGTCATGGGCGTATTTAGGGTCGTACGGGTTCAACCCCCAAATAAATTGCCGAAATTATTTCTATGCAATTTTGTGTGAAATACAATAAACAATTTTTTCGACCATTTCCAATGGAAAACGCCCCGAAAACTTAAAACCCCTCCGAAATTTTTCATGACTACCCCTGGGCCTGCTACGTATACTGTGTAGATTCTCCACTTTGTATTTCATCTGAGTCAATCCAGACATTATCCCCCGGACATTATCCCCCCCTTTTGCGTAGGACATTATCCCCCCGGACATTATCCCCCCCTCTGTGTAAATATATGTATATGTACATATAATGTATTTATATATACATGTACATATGTTACACTTTTGTTAGCAACTAACATACATTAACACGTGTTCACTTAAAATTTATATGACACTAACAAGTCTTCACTTAATAACTGAAGAACCGATTGACAGTAACAAGTCTTTGGTTCAATTAAATAAAAACTTAAATTAATCAATGCAGCTTCTATTTACGGAAACACTTAAGCATCTTATAAATCAAACTTCCATTTAGGTCAACAACTATTCTCATCATTTTCCTGCATTTCGGCAAGAATATTATACGATTATATCTTAGACTGGGGGGATAATGTCCTACCCTGGGGGGGATAATGTCCGGGAGGGATAATGTCCGGGGGGATAATGTCCCTACACTCTTGCTACGTATACTGTGTAGATTCTCCACTTTGTATTTCATCTGAGTCAATCCAGAAGGAGTCGATTCGATATTCAATATAAAATTAGACGGTATCTGCTCCAACATCGGCGTCGAACAGGGTTCCGACCCAGACCTCGAACCCCTGTTGAGTTCGCGAAACTGCCCCTCCCCCGGGGCCCCTTCATACCAGTAGGTAAAAAAGTTCGGGTACTTCGCGACCTCGAACCGAATCGCCTTTGATCCCCATTTCCTGTTGTTAAATTCCGCCGCCTTTGTAAGTATGTAGGCTCATGTGGCATGCAGACATGCTCATTTTTTCATTCTATCAACACATTATATGGGGCCAATTAAAGATACATTGTATATTCAGAGGCGCTTCAGCCCAGCCCAGGAGGAAGAAAACAATTTTTTTTTGGAAAGTGCATGGGTAGGGGTGCATGGGTAGGGGTGCGTGGGCAGGCGGGAAGACGCGCAGATTGAGAAGAATGCCTTTCCAGGTCTATGGCCTAACCGCTGAAACGTTGCTATGTTGCATTGTTAAAAATGCGTGAACCAGGAAAACATGTTCACCTTGGCTTGCGATTTTTACGACCAGCCAAAGTCGAAACGCCTGCATGTATGCATGTGTATATGCATGCATGTTTAGATTTATGTGCATGTATGTATGTATGTATGTATTAGTAAATGTACGTTAGCACATACGTGCGCGTGTTTGTATGTAAGTGTGTGCTATGCATGTATGCATTAATGAATGATGTAAGCACATTCGTAATCATTCATTCAAAACTTTGTATAGCTCCCCTTCAAAGGTAGGCCTAACTTTTCAGAAGAGCTCCTAACACTAGCCCGGGCAAAATGGTAATTTTTCAAATGGCCATGCATAAAACGTATCAGTATACATGATATAGGGAACAGACGTAGCTCCCGAGGGAGGTCATTCCAAACCCTAGGGCATACCACAGAGAATGCGCGGTTTTCTGCTGGCAAACTCGACCACCACGACCCCTCTCAGCAGAGTGAAGGGAACGACTACCCCGGGCCCGCGATACCAGCTGACAGAGGTTTATTAGGTAGGCTGGTGCAAGGACAAGTTTACATCGTATATGCGTATGTATATAAGTGTGTATGTATGCATGTTTGCATGCATGTGTGTATAGAACTGACCTTTTAATTGAAACGGACGAAACTAACTAGCCTGTGTCAACAGTGTCAATCGGCTAGACTATAGAATGTGGCCTTGTCAGATGTACGTGCGTATAGGCCACCACGATACACGTAGTTTTTCTGACACCAGACAATTTACGTGCTGTGGCGTTCTGCATGGCTGGCGTAGGACTGTGTGAGTGCATTGTTCGATTGTTAGCCGCCGACAGAAACTCCAGTCGTCAAGTGCCCATATTTTAAGAAAACAGTCACACCAGGTGTATCGGTCGATGACACTCCAAACCGAACATCAACAATAGGCCGACTATTGTCTGTTTCTTCTCGTCGATTATGTTCTGAGAGGGACCGCCCGTCGATGGGGAGCCAGTCCGTCGGTCAGAGGGGGGGTCGGATGGGGAGCCAGTCCGTCCGTCGGGGGGTCGGATGGGGAGCCAGTCCGTCGGTCGGGGGGGTCGGTCGGTCGTATAATGCGTTGAAAGCGTTTAGCACTTGACGCGAGAAATAGAACAAACGGTGGATAATTCTAGATATATACTCGACCTGCTCATAAGAATACTCTGACTAATCGAAAGTATATGCAAACACTTCAGACCATCACCCTGTGTATACGTTATTATATTACTTTATACAATAGCTTAGATAAGGAACATAGAGGGCTCTTACATATATATACATATGTATATACATATATATATATATATATATATATATATATATATATATGATATACATATATATATATATATATGCATATATGATGCACATGTGTATTTATGTGTATTTATATGTATGTATGTATGCATATTCGTCTGATACATGTACACAGCCAGTCCCTGCGGTTTACATCTTCGCATACGTCGTGTGAACTCGCAGTCAGTTGTGGATGAATGTACTGCAACAGCATCAACGTAACCCAACACTCTGCTTGCAAGTGGTCCACGAAATCCACGCAAACTTTGTTTCTCGCACGGTATTCATCCAGATAGGAGGAAGCTTTGCTTATAGCTGTTGCTGTCTGTTAGTCAGACCGCAGTCTATACAATGATCCTATAACCATTCGCACAGCAGCTGGCCATGGCAGGCGCTCCAAAGCGTCTCTCTCATTATATATAGTCTATGTCACAGGGAATGTGTGTAATCACGAAATATGTATAGGCCTAATTATACCCTGAAATTTCACGGTATGTGTATAAACAGGGTTTGTGTATCATGTGTATGTGCCCTGAAAAATTTAGGTTTTAGGATTAGGGCTTAGGGTTTGGGTTAGTGTTAGAGGGTTAGGGTTACGGGTCAAGGTTAGGGGTTAGGGTTAGATATGCATGAAATATACACATACCCTGATTATACACATTCTCTCGGGTATATATGTATATTCCCTAGTGTATATACATATTTCCTGATTATACAATTGTGTCACGTTCCCTGTAATATATATATATATATATGTATGTATTTATATATATTATATATATATAAACAACATATATACTCGGTATAAAAGGCTCGCATCTACGTCATTATATTAGCCTCGTGACGTACACGGATGGTAGCGGTTAGCTTCTTCCAAGTAATATATCGCTCGAACTTCCCTGACACACATTAACGCCGCCTAGGAAAAACAAATATATAATTCCGTTTCGAGGCCGTCCAATTGAAACCTAGTTGCATCCATTTGGATCCAATGCGTTTGTTCGCAGTCTGCTTTTGCAGACGCCAGTAAACTGCACCTATAGAGCTCCTCACAACAGACCTATTTCTATGCGGACTATTATAATGCCATCTATCGGGTTAACCAGTACGCTGTGCGACTCCCGCAATTATTGGCGGACGTCATTCGAAAAATCCGCCCCTAATCAGTGTCAGTCCCAGTGCCAGTCTCAAGCCTGGATGAAGGAGGAGGGCAACTACTATGCTTCTGTAGCGCAAGTTTATATAATGCAAGATGGTGTGCTCAATCGATGGTATACGCTCACTGCTCAGTCGCTGCTCGCAATGTTCTTTCTGTGGAAACGCATACGGCTCCCATGATATATTTTATTGTAGGCCTATTGTATTTGATCATTTATAAAGCGCTTCTCACAGTATATAGGCCTTCAGAAGTGCTCCCAGTGCGAGGTACTCCGAGAGAAGAGAAAGGTTTTAAGGTGAGAGAAAGAAGCAGAGATGCCACCAGAGAGGATGGTAGAGCGTAGAGAAGGTGGAAGTCAATTCCATAGAGAGGAATCTACGCAGGCAAAGGATCTGGACTGTATATAACAGCGCCATCGATCAATGAACAGCGATTATATAGCACTATTCAGATAAAAGAGTTCAAAATCTGTGTCTGTTGTTCTTTATGTTCAGGAGGGAGAGTTGGCTTTGCGTGGAATGCAGCATCTGGGTTTTGAATCCAGATGCTTGGTATATATGCATGGCATTTCTACAATTCGTCTTTATGTCAATTCGATCAGCAATTGAGAGTTGAAAGGCAACCAGTATAAGATAGGTTTCACTTTTGTCCCATCTGACTCGACGCAGCGCTCGTGAATAAGCTGGTGCCCTGCGCTTGGATTTAGAGTGACGCTTTAGAAGTTTGGAGTTTACGATTACGATTGCTGGTGTCGGGTTTCAAATGAAAGGGTTTCAAATGAAAGACACTCGGACCAGACGAAATGAATGCACTTTCTAGACTTCGAGTATTATAGGGCATACCTATATAGGAAGAATCAAATTGAAGATCCTCCTTTTCCGCCGGACTTCGTTGGTTGGCTCTGCACCATCATACTTACCGAGTCGGACTGGGACCAGTTTGGAGCCTTGACAGTTGACAGTTCCATCATGCAAAGTGCAAAGGGCTTCAATCTTTGTGCATTGACGTATAATAATTGATTTCATCCTGCCATATAATAATAATTATCTTCGTTTAATATTTTCAAACTGACTCGAGTCTGAGTGTCAGTCCCAGTGCCAGTCCCAAGCCTGGATGAAGGAGGAGGGCAACTACTGTGCTTCTGTAGCGCAAGTTTATATAATGCAAGAGGCGCAAGATTATTACAAATCAGTATGAACGGATGTTTCACAAGTTACTACAGGAGTCGAATTTAACTGTATACGGCAGCCATGCAAGGCGCCCATCACGTCCTACGTCTAATTTTACCAACGCTGCCATCTCGCGAATGATAGGCTGAGTGGGCCTTTGGGAGGGTTGCGGGAAGCGATCCCGCTACCTACTGCTCTTCTCGCCAGCGATGTTACCACTATACTCTATGGACCTGCGCACTGAAACCAGAGGGACCCGATGCGCCACTGCACGCGGGCACAATGGCCAGTTTACCACTGCGTACATGTATACGAGAGCTGTTTTTACCGGTTTAAGCTCAGTAAGGTCGCCGATCGCTTCGCTCAGCGCGCCCGTCGAGATCTTCTAGTTCCTCGCTGCCGTGTAGCACTCCCGTGCGTTGGTCCATCCGTTTGGAGCAATCTCCCCGTTGACTTTCGAGCTGTCCCTTTAAACTCTGCTCAAATTACTTTCTCTAGTCATGTTAAGACGCACCTATTCAGATCGCTGGGACAGGCTGGACACTGGACAGCCATCTTCAGAGAGATATTTCAAGGGTTCCTAAAACGTGCTTTAAAAATTCCAGATATATATATAGGCCTATATATAAGAACTTTTACAATATATGCATACATACATACATGCATACATGCATACATACATACATGCATACATACATACATACATACATACATACATATATACATGCATGCATACATACATACATACATACATACATACATACATACATACATACATACATACATACATACATGTATACATACATACATACATACATACATACATACATACATACATACATACATACATACATACATACATGCATAAAGAGAAACTCAGAGAAGGCGCGCCCGACTTAACCACTGGTAACCATTAACCACACAACACCCTGATAATGAATGCTAGATTCGTGACGAACATGAACAGACTTCAACATTGCTTGCATGTCGATAGTACGACTAATATACTAGCTGAAGTGTGTGGGTCTATATCGTCTAGGATTTCAGAATGCACCATGTGCTACCAGACATTTTATACCGGATGTTGAGTATTGCTAGCTACTAATTAGCGCAGCTTCCACTCTACTATTAGGACACCCACAAAGTAAACCTATCTTTCAATTAACATGCACCCTGTAGGACAACAGATTGACCGAAAGATATCGGTATAGTTCAAGCTATATTTGGTCCTTTATAAACAGTGTTGGCAGCAAATGCAATTTTCAGAGGAATGGGCGGAGGTTGTCATGTAACTCTTTACTCATTGTGTACTTAGTGATAAAACTACAAGATATGCGCACGAAGCAACACCCCTAACAGACTAACAGATACCCCTGCGGCGAAAGAAATAATTGGTTTAAATCGCGCTGTGTTAGTCTATACGCTGTGAAAATCTTTATCGCCTGGTACATCACAGAATTGATGAACCGATAAACCACAACCCCCTCATAGCGGCAAATAACCAGCTAAAATAATTATAAGGCATGCATGCGTAATGCTAAGGGTGTCGAATAATCCGTGGTGCATTGCACACAAGGGGTCTTTGTTAAGGCACTACTTCTTATTATTACCTCAGCATATTAATCAACAGCAGTGCGAAGACCTCATTAGACCAACGACGTTGGCGTTGGCGGTAAAGCCGAAGGCATGGCCTACAGGAAGTATCATTGAACTGCTGATGACTAGTTGACTTGACTCATCGTAATAACAATAACAATAATAATAATAATAATAATAATAATAATAATAATAATAATAATAATAATAATAATAATAATAATAATAACAAATAATTATATAGTAATATTCAAGTCTCTAGGGATAATATTATTACCTCGGGGCATAAAAATAATAATAATAATAATAATATTATTATTATAATAATGATAATGATAATGATGTTTCAGTGTGATGATGATGATGATGAATGATGATGAGTGATGATGATGAGATGAGCGATGATGAGATGAGATGATGATAATGAAGAGGCGCTATATAAAGTTGTATGATTGATTGGATTGATTGATTCTATCTCCATTGGTTAGTATTTAATTCCACGAGGGATCATATTATGTACCAATAAAAATGATAGTCTTATAAGAACGAAAATGATTAACTCTTAAATTGGAGGAACCTCCAAAACAACCATCACAGGTCTGCAACTAAATTTCATTAAAGCTTTTTTTTAAATTTCCAACGTAGTCAGATGTAGGCATCTTCTTCTTTATGTCCGAGAGCTTGTCCCCAGTTAATTTCGATCGCATGTTTCACTATATTTCTCCACTATCTTCCGCTCTGTACCAACAAGCTCAGCTTGTGCAAATCCGTCTCGCACCAATCCCTTATGTCATCCAGCCCCAGCCGTCTTCTATGCTTTGTCTGCCGATGGTAAATATGCCATTCATCAATCTAAACACGACTCGCTTGACCAATGACCATATCCTGAAAGCCCTTCTGCTTTCTCCTCTGCCTCGTCTCTCTGGTCTCTCTGGCAACCGGACTCAGAACTTCACTGGATAACCTCCATGACCCGCTGGGAATAAATCAAGCTGGTTTTCTGCCCTTAACTTTAGTGTAGCGCTTCAGAAATGTAGAGCTTACGATTACGATATCCATTGTGTGTCCAAAGTAATTGAATTTCCTTAACATTGTTTGCTGCACAATTTTTTGTTGGCATAGGTCCTATTACACTTAATATATCTAAGCATGTAGGCTCAGTTTTTTTATAAATCAGAAATATTAAAATACGTAGTTTTTAAACTATTTCCTCATCAGAAGAATTATCCAGAACAAATTTGATTACTCAACTTCCACATTTTTGAAGTAGCGTTTCGTGTTTTTTGTGAAAACAATCAATATCATATAGGCCACAGTGGGGAAGCTTTTTTATCGCGCAAATGTTTGGATGATAAATGTGCTTATCTCTGATGCTGTGTGAGCCAAAAAACAAAAATTTCCTATCGGGTTTAAGCATAATAATTGCTAATTACTCACGCCAATTTTGAAGGCAATCAGTGTCTAAGGCATTTGCGCAAAAATCTCAATTAGGCTTAGCCTATTAGAGAGGATGGGCGCATTTCCTACGCCCTAGCATTTCCTGCGCTCCCTCTCCAGAAGTAATTGGGATTGCTTGATATAGACAGCCACAGCCGTTCAGGGCATCAAACATCAATAACCTTTATGGTAATTAACAATAATTCGTAACTTCTATTGCGCCAGTGTCTAAAGCACAAGGCATCAGCCGATGGTGCTCCAAAATCTAGCTGCAGTGTAATCTGGTCATTACGCAACAGTTCATGAAATCCTTTTAGATGTTTATGGAGTTGGTTAACGAAAATATCGGGATGGTATATACCATGACAATTGCCCAAATGTCTACACCTTAAATTGCTGCAAGGGAAGAAATTCGAGCCTATGTAGACCTACGAGGCTCTCCCCCCACCCCCACCCTCATGAAACACATGCATCCATGCATGGCTCCATCATGTTTATCGTTTAAAGCTTGAGATTTGCTGCTTTCAACGAAGCATTGTAGTAGGCCTACCGAGTAGCACGGCATGCGATATGTGTAATGTAATTATTTAATAATTTTGTTTGATCGCACCGCTATTGTGGCAGACACGAATTAATTGTTGTTTACAATACCGGTACACGGGGTCTTACAAGTACACTCTCACAAATGAGTCGCTGTGATAAACGTAGCAAATTATACGTCGAACTGAACTGAACCAGCTTTGTACAAGGTATACGTGCAGGTAAGCTAGGTATAATTACAGGCTCAGTCTCTGTACGTTCTATCGCCAACCTTTCTCCTTCTTCTCCTCCTTCTCCTCTTCCTCCTCTGTTTAATTCTTTTCCTCCTCCTCCTCTCCTCCTCCTCCTCCTCCATCCTTTCCTCATCCTTTCTTCCTCCTCCTTTCATTCTTCCTTCCTTCTTCTCTTCCTCCGTTTCATTATTTTCTTCCTCGTCCTCCTCGTCCTCCTCCTTGTCCTCCTCCTCCGTTTCATTCTCGTCCTCTTCCTCCTGCTCCTGTTCCTCCTCCTGCTCCTCCTCCTCCTCTTTCTGCTCCTCCATTTCATTCTTTCCTCCTCCTTCTTCTTCTTCTCCTCCTCCGTTTCATTCTTTTCTTCCTCCTCCTCCTTCTCGTCCTCCCTCCTCCTCCTCCTCGTGCCATTGTCCTCTTTCTTCTCCTCCTCCTCCTTCTCTCTTCCTCCTCTGTTTAATTCTTTTTCCTCCTCCTCCTCCTCATTCTTCCTTCTTCCTCCTCCTCCGTTTAATTCTTTTCCTCCTCCTCCTCCTTCTCCTCGTCGTTTCCTTCTTTCCTCCTCCTTCTTCTTCTCCTCCTCCGTTTCATTCTCTTCCTCCTTCTCCTGCTCCTGTTCCTCCTCCTGCTCCTCCTCCTTCTCCTGCTCCTCCCCTTCTCTTCCGTCACCCGAGGCAATTGCCTTCAATGACCCAAGCAAGTGAGCAGCAGCTCATTCAAAGCGGCACAACACGCACTCGCGACGTGCACCCCGTACAAGCACCCGCGACCGAATGCAAACATCGAACGAAATCAACTCGAAGCCATTTTGTCAAGCGGATGTTGACCCAAGAATAGCCAACGTTTATACGCAGCTTATTAGGCGTCTGTCCATCCAGATATAGAGGGCCAATATATTATAATGTTGTAGATACTAATTTATAAGCAGGTCCCTATATGCGAGGACTTCGGATGCAGAACTTTCAGGCCTCAATTATACTCCGACAACAATAATTTCGTCTGTGTTAGGTGTACTGTAGTCTACATGACATCCTATATATATATATATATATGTGTGTGTGTGTGTGTGTGTGTGTGTGTGTGTGTGTGTGTGTGTGTGTGTGTGTGTGTGTGTGTGTGTGTGTGTGTGTGTGTGTGTGTGTGTGTGTGTGTGTGTGTGTGTGTGTGTGTGTGTGTGTGTGTGTGTGTGTGTGTGTGTGTGTGTGTGTGTGTGTGTGTGTGTGTGTGTGTGTGTGTGTGTGTGTGTGTGTGTGTGTGTGTGTGTTGATACAGCGCCTGCAAACATCACAATTTAGTGCTTAAGTAATTATGTGACTTGAGAGTTCAAGAGTGAGACCAATTTGTTTTAGTCAAAACGGAGTTGGGTAGGGAATTCCCTGAATAGCACTCACAATTCCGACCAACGGAAATTGTAGGTCTAATTTTAATTGTAATTTTAATTAGCGACTTCTATCGCATCGGTATCTTGTAGCCTACACACGGCATCAAACGCTAGCGCATCAAATCCAGGCACCGTAATGAGGTTCCAATATTCAGGGCATAAGTAGGACAGATGGGCGCTTGCATGGCTACCATACAGTTTAATTCGACTCCTGTAATAACTCGTGATCATCCGATCGTACTACGACTTGTAATCATACTGCGTATATATAGGCCTATACTTGTTATTTTTAATTAATAAAGTAGAATATTATATTATCATAAGGCCGCTAAGACAAAAGTACAGCCTCTGATGGATAAGCAATTTGAAACTGGCAAGCCTTAAGTTGTGTACGAAATGAAATAGGCCACTCAGCAGAACGGATAGGTACTATTAGGTAGAGTACCAACATCTAGGTCCTGCAACCGAATAAGCTCGTCTACCAAGTTTAGCTGCGACCAGCGAAGGATACGCAGATGGCCTGGTTGATCAATTATAACATAGCCTAATTGATCAAACAGGTCATCTATCGGTCTGTGGAACAAGGTCTGATTTTGAGCGTTGTGGTTGGCTGCAGAGTATTCAGATAACAATTACATTAAGTGTGGCTGTCGCCAGACGAGACCTGGACAGTGGACGCAGCAGTGACAACTGCAGCTTCATCACTCGACCAATCACTCTGAATCATTGAGTGGCGCTTTATAAAATGTTCAATTACAATTACAATTATAATTATATAGGCTACAGATCTCCTAAACTGTGTAAGTAACTAACAGCTAACAATCGTAATCGTAATCGTAATCTCCAAACTTCTAAAGCGCCACTCGAAGGCCAAGCGCAGGGCACCAGCTTATTCACGAGAGCTGGTGCCCTACGCTTAGCTGTAGAGTAGCCTTCTCTTATAACCTATATAGACGATATAGTAGGCTACTATTTCGCAGGGCACAACCGAAACGTTTAACAAGAACTTCGGATACATTTTAAATTAACTTTTTTATTCCAGCGTATAACGACAACTTATGACAACAATGGCCGTTCAACCCGCCGTTGACGTCTTTAACGATAATAACTGAATTTCAGTTCGTTTTATGGGAGTTTCTTCCATTGATTTTCATTTGTTTTCGCACATCGTTTGATCCATGTCTGGCTGCAGGTTTTGAGGTGACGATGCTAAACGCAGTGTTTTTATGTTGCTGTCGTATTTGACCTGGATAACAATTGTTTTGGATAATGCATGCATGTTAAATTAACTTAGGGGCCGTCCATAAATGACGTCACGCAATTTTGGCCGATTTTGAACCCCCCCCCTCGTCACACTTCGTCACAAAAAGTAACACCCCCTTGAAAAATTACGTCACAAAGCTCTGACCCCCAAAAAAACAAAAATTTCCATGGCGAAGCAAAATGCTCTTTCGTGGAACAAATAGGGAGAGCATGCATATTTTAAAATCTAATGGTGACCATATATTGAAATAATTAGAAAATTATTAATAATGGTGCCCGTATACATTAAAATAATAAAAAACTAAATGAAAATTTAATAATTGTTGTTAATTGTTTAACTTTAATTACATAGACCTGGTGTGACGTCACACCTTGTGACCTGGATAGCCTATCGATTGTTTTGGATAATGCATGCATGTTAAATTAACATAGAGGGTGTTGGTTCTTTTATGGGAGGTTATACCACCGTCGACTGAGGTGGGTCTAACCATTTTAACACCACCATTACGTCATGCGATCTTTAGGATATAGGTAGCAAGACTACCTGTTTTCATCCCACTTGTGTGAGTGTGCATTCCCTGCACACCTACGCAGGATCATTGGAGTTAATTGCCTTAATTCCGACATGCATGATTGTGCACCCGCTCACAGAGTCCAGAGGAATTCCATCCAAACGGTGAGTGAGCGTGGAACTCTGACCCTATAATCTCAACATTACGACGATGCTTTCGATAAAACTATTATGTATATACAGGAAAGGACTTTAATCTAACCCGTGGCTAAGTGTATATATATATATATATATATATATATATATATATATACATATATATAATATGCTTTGAGAACGGCCAAATGCCGATAAGCCGTGACTGATAGGTAAAAATGTCTACATGGGAGGAGGTGTTGGAGATAGTACTACCGGTTATCAACGATTCATGCCGAACCGAATCCTACGCTATATACCCGACACCAAGCAACCGCCGCATATAGCAGAGTAATTCGTCATTCCAGGCCAAAATAGGAGTAAAACAAGAATGCATGTTATGTCTCTCGGACAACCGAACACTCGTATCTCCACTGAACATCGATCTCTGGACGGATTGTACAGCAATCGATGTGAGCTGATACGACGCAGCGCTCGTGAATAAGCTGGTGCCCTGCGCTGCCTTAGCTTTAGAGTAGCGCTTTAGAAAGTTGGAGTTTATGAGTGCATGGAAGATTCAGCCTACTGATTATTGATTAACGCAGAGAAAGCTACATGGGTTAGGGTTTAAGGTTATGGTTAGGGAAGGTTATTTAATTTTAAAAAAACATACCAATAACTATCGTCATCTAGGAGAAGCTATTGAACAAGTAGATCAATAATTATTCGTCTATCTTGGATGGGGTCGGGGGGGGGGGGGTGTGGACTTGGTGGTGGTGGTTAATAACCGAATATGGCAAGGAGAGACATAATAGCGTAGCCTATTGGACGAAAGTCTTAAGCATTTGGAAAATTGAACAAGATAAGGAGAAGCACAGAGCAATAAAAAATAAACTTAGACAATGATAAACGAGACAATGTTACGATCCATTTTCCTATATATACGGATCGTTAGAATGCTGGAAAATATGACGACAATGATGAGATGATGATGATGATGATGACGACGACGACGATGACGACGAGTGATGATGATGATGATGATTATGATGATGATGATGATGATGACGACGACGATGATGATGACGATGACGACGACGATGATGATTATGATGATGATTATGATGACGACGATGACGATGATGATTATGATGATGATTATGATGATGATGATGACGATGATGATATGATGATGATGATGATGACGACGATGATGATTATGATGATGACGACGACGACGACAACGATGATGATGATTATGACGATGATGATGATGATGATGACGACGACGATGATGATGATGAATTCGTACAGCATTTGAACGTCTTTACGCGACCGAATACACACGAAGTTTCGTCGATCGCAACTAACTACCGAAACATGTGTGTAGTAAATTCACGCGACTGTACGGAGTTTTCCGTCCACATACTACTGCACGGACGTACTCTAGGCAGCTATTGGCCGCGGCACGGGCCGAATTCTTTGGCGCATTATTTCTGCGAAGGAGAACACGCTGTGCGTGCGGCTTTAATAGGCGCACGAGTAAACATCCGAATGACGGCGTCCGTGACAGCCACATGGGGCGTGTTCGTTTTGCGGCGGAGGCGGTATTTATAGATCGCTGGTGATCCCCCGTACTCACAACACGGTCGGCAGACGGACCCGATGGTTGCTTGGCTTGCCATTAGTCGACGTTGCACGGCGTTCATGTAGGGCGCTCCTTCTCCTCATCCCGTGTGGCAGGTTGCGAGTCTGTAGTTGTTGACACGAAAACTTCGAAATCTATCGACTAGATCGCCGTTCAAAGTTCGACGAAAATCAGTTGGTACAGCTGATGTTATAAAGGGTCGAATCGAGTCGCCATAGGAAAATAATGTGAGGCCAGATTTCTTCAGATGCGTTAGATTTCGTGCGGACGTAAGGCACTCGTCGGCTGGTAGATCTTCTGGTAGACACGTCTTCTGGTAGACCCAGGTGGTAGCGAATGCTGTGAGAAGCATCGGCCACGTTACTCTGCTCGATGGACGACGCCGGGTTTTGTTGACAATTTCGTGGAGTCCCTTGCGCCCATTAAGCAGTCTGGATGTTTCGAATTTGACCCAATACTTCTCTTCGTAAGCCTTGTCGGGTAAACTTCAAACGTCTTAAAGTTGATAATAATTGGGTGTCTGACGCCTCGCAGCGTCAAGGCACGTGATCGATAACGTAGCAGTCACGCATGACATCTCTGTGACTCGTTGATGACGGTTATTTTGTCGAAAACGTCATTGTACGTCACATGACGACTGTATGACGTCATTGTCAACTGTATGACGTCATTATCAACGAAGTGATGAAATGCAATTGGTGACGACCAGCTGCTTAGTAGTGTGACAAGGAAGTTGATTCGAAAACTGTGTGACAGGAAGAACCCGCCAGGTTATTGCAGTGTTTTGCTATGAGATATTTCGCCGATAGATCGGCGAATGCTATTTTAATATGTATCTGGTACCGTTGGGTAAAAGGTTGCTGACGCTGATTTGTGCACTGGTTGTTCCTTGTGGCCTCTGGGGCCCAGACGGGGCCAAGGCGCTTGTCTGCGTTGGTTGTGATCCGTTTCTTTGTTCATCTCTTCCGGATTGTCCAGGTGGTACCATAATGGACCATTGTAACTGTTGCCCAGAGTGTGCCCGAGTCGTCAATGAAACATGTGGTGGACAGTACGGCGTGGAAGGCAGGTGTGATGAAAATCTCATTTGTGTGATTAGTCCGGCCGTGGGATCGGGCATTTCGGATGGCGAAGTGGGCATCTGCAAAGGTGAGTTCCAAAATTTGCTCCATTTCTGACACAGGTATATATAATTGATCATTTTCTGTGTTGTTTATCAACTAGATTTCTTTCTGGTTTGATTGTGTTGTTGAATGCATTTAATTAAAATATAGCAACAGTAACTCAGTAACTGGGAAATGTTCGTGTATGTTTGTGAGCATATGTGTTTTATAATGCAAAAATAGACTGAACGAACTCGTAGCTTGGCCTACTTTTATGCTGTTCAAGAAAAAAACATTTTTAAAGATGATCTGATCATTCTCAAAGTTTAAGGGCAATGTTATCATAGATTAGTCAAGTTACGATATATCTTTTAATTTCTTGAGGGACTGGTGCTGTGTGGTGCATTGCAGCATAATCCTCACTTTCAAGTGCTTTTAATCGCCTTAATGCACTTGATGATAGCATGAAAGATTCTGTCGTTTCTTATTTGTATATAACGTCTGTGACTTCATTCATTGCGTGTGTGAAGAAATGACAGCCATGAGAGGCTCTTCAGAGTAAAACTCAAACATAGTTACACACCGTAGTCAAATTCCATGTCTGTGTAGCCAGCATGTTTTTTATAACTTTATTCATTGCGTGTGTGCAGAAAGGACAGTAGCCCTGTGAGTGGTACTTCAAACTCAAATGCTGAAACATCCCTTAGTGAAAAGTCCTCGTCTTCGTAGCAAAGTTTTTTCTTATCAGAGTTCAATAACATTATATTCGTGTTCTGCTGCAGTGTGTGTCTGTTGTCGAAATGATTTTCTTCTTAATGTTGATGTGCTAAGTGTCTTTGAATTGGTGCGGTATTTAGTAATGAAGCCTTTGCTGTGGCAATTTTGTTTTGTACGAACACTTGTGGATTGGTAGAAATTAAGTACAGTCTTCTGTGAAAAGCAAAATGATTCTTTTTCCAGTTGTTAAACTCCGGCAGTTCCTCTGTGAGCACTGTGTTAGGCTGTTTACTGCATATAGGGTTTCTGGCTGGGGTGTTGGATTTTATTGGGGTGCCTCCACTGTCCTGTGTACTCTGCTGCCACAGTTGAGGGTAATTCTAGTGTTGTATGGACCAGGTTCGCATATTTAACCCCATATCAAGGGCTGAGGTCGTTGGTCGTCGGTGTAGGGCTGAGGGTTGTTACATGCCAGCTGTCTTTTTTTGCAGTTAATTTCTGCCGTAGGAAACAGACTCTGTCCCCAATGATAAGACCTGTTATTTAGGACATCTGCTAAAGCATTTCTCTGCAAATTCCTGCATGTCGGATAGGGTAAATACTGCGGGGCCTGTGCCAGATACAGGGTGATTTATATCTGATGGCGTGGGGTAGCGGAAGGCGTATTGTGTTACCACTGCAGTAGAGGCAATCCTTTGCAACAGGCCGGAAAACAACCATGGCATGGTTTGGCACATCTGCTACTTCTTGAAACTATCTCCACCTGATGATTGGGTTGATTGCATCTTCTTAGGTTACTCTCACCGTGCCAGAGTGGCTAACAGTCACGGACGTATTGCCTTCATGTTGATTGTTTTCTGATTGTTAATCTCTAAAACCAATAGGGAAATCTCCAAGAATGAACAACAGTTAGAAGATTAATGTTCTCGAATGGCTAGTCTCTGCTGGTGTCGGTGATGTGAAGGTGTGTGATGTGTGTTGTTGTGTAAAAGCACCATGCTGTTAAGTTGTTTCTGTACCCAACATATGTCTTACAAGTTAAGGAAAGTTTCATTTCTTCCTATTAAACTTAAAATTTTCATAATACTTTGGAATGTACTTGCATATATGTATATATCGTCTGATCAAACTTTGTCAATCTCTTTACATAATAGATTTTGATCTGCTTCAATATGTGACCCACTTGGACAGAATGAGTTGTAGCGCACAATATACAGAAATGTATTAGAAGGGTGTTTTAGGTTGCACTCATCCATACACTGTATTGACTCTGCAACATATTTTGGTCAAACATATCCCAATCTGTATGTTTTGACATAAATCTAACATCTTTGATATGCTGAAATTTAATAACTTTAATGCAAATTTGGTGAGCTGAGGTGAAAAATCCAATTTTGTAATCAAATCATCTGCCAAATAACATCAATTTATTGTGCAGCATTTGAAAGGTCACCATCTGCTCATTGTATTCAGCTTGCACAATTATTCTTTGAGATGCTAATGAATGAGAAGACATTACGTAATGGCTAATTGATTACTTGGGAATAATGTGTCCAACTGATAATTGCATTCTGCTATGAATCGTAAATTTTATGATTATGATGTTCAAATTTTAGAACGACTTGACATACATATTTTAATATGAATGATACATCATTTTAAGCAGAAGTAAATGCACTGTTTCATGAAATAAAGCCAGAAAATGTGAAAAGTCCAATTGAAGACTCATTTGGTCAGAGCTGTTTGCATATGGGAACAATACTGTCAGGCTATGCGAACCACAGTCCTACTGACCCAATTTTCTATCTTCATAGACTACAATATTGTGAGCTGCTCTTTATCATTTTGCCAGGAGCAAAAACTTTTCTCATGTGAGGAAATTTCATGGGAAGATTTCAGCAGGACAGGCAACTTCCAGAAACTGAGAATGAGAAGTAGAAACTAGAGACTCCAGTTTGTGTTGTCTGAGCCATTACAGGGCTGTTGAGGCGGACTGTTATTGAGTGAGTTCATGAACCTGACGTGACTGGCCTGCAGTCCTTTCAACCCACTATAGACACATCTGGTGAGATACGGTAGTGTTAGCAGGCATCCAGTCTTTAGCTGTTAATTATTTGGAAAACCAAACATTTCACGATAAACACACAGGAACGCCGGTTCTCTACGTGCCAGTCGTAAAAGGTTACTGCTCCACTGACTAAGTGCTGGCGTTTGAGAAGTTGCTTCGCTGATGGTGGGATGGAAGGCTCTCCCAGCGGTAGCCGAAGGTTACGTAGACATACACCGTGGGCATGTAAACGTCGTTGTCAGGCTCGCCGTGATACAACATCTGCACATCTGTTGTAGCAGGAGTTCTTATGAATGGCGCAGTTCCGGAAACATGGGAACGAACTGACGGCTATTTTTAGATACAGACGGAAGCACAATTAAACAGACGACGTGCCCATTATATCCTCACCTCTCTGACGCACAAGTGCATCAGCGTCCTTACTTCCCGCAAAATTGTTTTCGGCATGCGGCTGTGATTAGCTGGTAGATTCATGTGCTTGTTATTGTCTTGGAGCAGAGCGCCGTGCATTGGGGCGATTATTGTAAGGGACTAGCTGTGGAAAAGTGTTTCAGAGCAGCTCTCCACTTCTTTAGATTTTTGGTCATAAGTGATAAACAGTGAGAGTGATGAATTGGTGAAGCAATGGTGTTCTGGATTCGAGTTCGGTTGTTTGGCTAATAATAATAATTTTCGTTTATTATTTCAAACTGACATACCGCAGTATGATTACAATTCATAATATGAACAGATGATCACAAGTTACTACAGGAGTCGAATTTCACGTTCCCATCTTTGGCAGCCATTCAAGGCTCCCATCAAGTCCTACTGCTCATTTTACAAACACCATCTGGCGAATGAAAGGCTGAGTCGATTTTTGGGAGGGTAGCAGGAAGCGATCCCGCGTTCATGCTGATCTTCTGCTCTTCGTTCCAGGGTGTTGCCATTACCCTAAACCCTTCCCATGTGGGTGTGTTTTAGCTAAAATGTTTTCTTCTAACCAAAGGTCTATGCCTTGGAATTGCAGTGATTTGTTGTCCATCTATCATCATCATCATCAGGATCCATGGGCCGAAGGCCCGTAGGTGTCCAACGCTTGCATCGGATCCATGGGCCGAGGCCCGTTGGAGTCCAATGCTTGCATTGGATTTCATACGTATTTTTCTTTACGAACGGAGTATCTGCACCCATCCGTTCGACCTTCGCACTTCTCCCTTAAAGAGAGTTCCAGGCTTAGGACTGGCTCTGATATCCACAAGTGGTATCAAAGGCGGCGATGCCGCCCACGTTTGCCAGCTTTTTCAGGGTTCCTGCTGAGCCTGTCCACCTCGCGTAGCGCCCTAAGGTGGTACTTCAGCCAAGACCTTCACCACTGATGGCATAGCCTCAGCAGGCACTCCCCTACTGACTGTTGCCACCCCTCACCACGTTGAGGTGTGAGTCGGACTTTGAGGGGGCATATATATATATATATATTCGTTTAATTGAATTCAATTGCTGACATACCACAGCCATTTACACGAGAGAAGAAATGTCTTAGAAAGTTAATAAAATCAAATAAACAAACAGTTAAAGAATTGATCGGTCATAGTCATCTGACTTTACCTAACCTTACATTCAATTATTACATTATTTTGTCAGGGATTGGCACTCTGCCCAATGAGTTGAACAAGAACACATTTATTAGTCTGTAAGTTTATCCCAAAAAAAACGATGGAATGCCATCATCTGAACTGATTGGCAATTGTTACATAAACTGAGCAATTTCGTCCTTGGCTAGACCTGACCTAAAAATCTTACAATTGGAAGGCAATTGATGGTATTTTTCATAATCGTTCAATTTTCGAAAACATATTGGCTATTTATGACTGTGTTTTGACGTTGATAGGTATAGACAGTTAACGGTTTTGCTTATTGTATTTTTCTACTTTGATTTGTTTTAGTGGAGCGAATAGGTATTGAATTACAAAGAGACTTTTGGCCATAGGAAAGAATAATAATAATAATGTGGCCCATTCAGTGTGGCAAACACTATTATAGGACGTAATTGTTGACTCAGACTACACTAAAAGTATGAAGAAGTGACCTTATTTAGTCTAGAAAGGAAGGAATAGAATCTTCAGCTCATGGGCACAGAAAGCTGGAGTGTGCCAGCTATGTTTGTTTGGAATTCTACTGAAACAACTTTTTGCACTGAATGCATCCAACAGTCAGCCAAGACATAATGAGTAATAACACAGTGTATATTTCCTTACCAAAACAGCTATGCATAGCTACAGAAACACAAAGACAAATGGAAAATAATTATAAACTTGGCTTGGCAGAGAGATAAAAAGCCTGCTAGCATAATAGCATAATAAAATTGTTAATATAACTGTAAAAATAAAGATTAATGTATATAATAGCAGGTGCAAGACAATATTAGAAACCAAATTATCAAATAGACCGCCTCCCTTGCACCAGAGGACTATTGTATGTGTGGTTGTATCTAGACATTTACTATAGTGCCTTTTAAATACCTTACAAAGGTTTTTCTGTGGCAGGCCCAATGATCTGGAATGGTCTTCCTCTAGAGCTGCGTCTACACCCTGGGAGTTTGCCTGGAACTTTCCTTACTAAACTAAAAACTGTTCTTTTTGGGCGCGTTGGAGTCGGGAGCGCCTCTGAGTAGTTTCCTTGAAGGGGCGCTATATAAATTCCCGAATGAATGAATGAATGAATGAATGACCTGTTGGTGTCATCCCATAGCGGCCTGATCTTGTCTGCGAGGTAGCTTGGTGGCGCAGTTGTTCAGACAATTATTCACCAGAATGCAGAGTTTGAGTTTGATGCACACGCCTATTCTGAGCCACTGATAGACACCTGCAATAGACACGATGTTCCCGGTTCCTGGACTAAGTGGCATAGAAGCAGATGAGTGATGACAGACAACAAGGCTCTCAATAATATATCCATTCCTCTGTTGTTGGTTCTATGAAGGATGACATTCTTTCCAGCTGGCAACTGGAAGTGGATTGTCAGTAAGTGGAATGGTCAGAACTAAGGACTCTCTTTACCTTTCCAAATAGACCTGATAACCGGAAACCTCTCGCTCTCCCTGAAGAGTCCACTGGCGCCGCACGAGACTTCCGATAACAAGCGTCTGAACAGCATCGAAAACACTCGGAAACAACAGCAAAAGAGAGAAATAACTCAATGAACGCATACTAGGTCAGAGTAGCAGTCTTTCAAGCAAAAATCATCAAGCAAAATCCACACGTGACGAACCAATTGATAAAAAGAGACAA
Organism: Aporrectodea caliginosa; assembly: GCA_020284085.1. Lineage (NCBI taxonomy): Eukaryota > Metazoa > Annelida > Clitellata > Crassiclitellata > Lumbricidae > Aporrectodea > Aporrectodea caliginosa. The sequence goes on along the minus strand of JACEVL010000180.1, from coordinate 985,259 downwards.
GCTAGAGAAACATGAGGCATGGCATGTATGCATAGTTTCCTTGCTAGTATGTTGCAGTGGATGATAATTAGCATCCATGACTACCTACTGGTGCTAAAGAAGTGGGCCCTGTTTAAATAAATTTGAAGGGCACTTTGTTAACTTGACAATCCTGAGCTCATTATTTTGTAAATTTAATTAACTTGCACAGAGACGGCTAATTAGTGAGAAATGTTTTTGACTGGAGGGAAACTTGGTTTATGGCAGGCTGAAATGCGTTGGCAAGCTTAGATAATGGTGTCGAGTAATTGGGCAATCGTAACCGGAGCATTTGCGATTTGATAAATTCTGTAAACATGCTTAACTAGGGTTCGATCGAAACGGAGCTCCACCCAGATGTTTTTCTGCACAGAATTCACTTCTGTCTGTGTAGCGGAGGCAAACTCAAAGTGCAATAAACTCCGGTGGCAAATCAACTGAGATTAATTGTCAGTGCACTTAACTCTTTCTTGTGATAGGAAGCCTGTTGTTCCTTTGGGCTTTGAAACGATTGGATATACTAGGCTGGCGCCAAACTGATATACTGCTGGTAGCTGGCTCTTGCAGACATCTCGCCTCTGTTTATTGGCTCCATTGCCCCGTTGGAGTTAGTTTCTGGTCGAGGTGGTTTAGCTCGGTGGTGATGGTGGTGGCTGGAGGTCTAGTTAGGTTGGAATGCCTATTATGTAATTTTACAGAGTATTTCGTTGGGTCACAGGCATGTCTGGGTGTGGTTCAGACCAAACTTTATTAAGGTTCAGCAGTTTTGTCGGACTAGCTACGAGGAATAAGAATGGCAGATGCGATGGTTGCGGGTTCAATGCGATCATTAATCCCAGATTTTATAGACACCTGGAAGAACTGAGTTCGTGAACCAGCTGCATCACTTGTATTCAGATGAGCGGAATACTGAAGATAAATATCCTGGCTTGAGATAATTTCAAGAAAAAGCTCTTATTGCTAATAAATTATTATTTGTACTAATACATAAAATTGCATTATTTGTTCAGATTAGTTCAGATTTTCATAAAAATTGACTTCTCAAAAGAATGTGATAGTTGGTGCAGGTAAACATGGTGTCTGGTCTAACAGTCATTTAGTTCAATTAGTTATTTATTTTTGTATTTATTTCATTGTTTATTTGAGACTAACAGCCTGTAGTTATCCTTTTGTGTGTTTTTTCATATAATGTGTCATTTGTCATTGTTTTTTGTTGGTTTCCATTAGCCAAGAACCATGTCAGATGCCGGGTAGGTCCTAAATGCCAGCAGGAACACTGCCAGTGATTTGTAAAGCCGGCACTTGTAAAGCCAGGCAATTACCGGTTACTGAACAACAGAGAGCTTTAGATAATTATATAAACAGTGCCACGTGTGACCTACCGTCCTCTTTTGTGCACCAGCTCCTCCGAATTATTTAAAATGATTAAACAGGACTGATTTGTTGGAATCCTTCTCTTGAGGGTTCTCTTGACGTGCAGTGTTTTATTGTCTGATTCGGTTTCTACTTTCTACCAACCGATCTCTCTGATGGCAGGGATTCTGTTGAAATGTTTTCCAGATTTCAAACGGGCTTTGATGAACAGTGTGCTTTCAAAAACAGTTCCATTGTGGATTGTTCCTTATGTGGAAACACTGGTTTTTGTTTTCTGCATGAAGAAGAGCACAGTTCCTTAAGCTAGTCCCAGCCTCCCAGGTGCCATCCATGGGGGTATGGAGTGTTAGGGACTCTATTTTCTTGGCCTTGGCAAATGGTGGCATGTGGCCGGTGTCCTGTGATATTCTATCCCCCCTAAAGCATATCCCCGGATGGAATAAACCAGTGTAGAGTATCCGGGGGATAAACCATTCTATCCCCCATCATCATACACATCACGATAGCCAAGACGAAAATCTAGTCAAAATCACCAAAAACGAAGTAAATTAATTTCAGGTCGACGTACAAACTAAAGATACTCAACATACAAAATTTTTAGGTGTACAATAAATCCAAACAGTGCAACTGAAATGAATACACTTAGAAACCGCCAATAATGCAAATTAAACCGGATGCTCCATTTCGCTAAAGGGATACTCATTTGGGGGATACTCTATTTCGTGACACCGGCCCTCTCCCTTACCGCTGATCTACCCATGACAGTTTATGGTCAGTGTACGAATTATAGCTGAGTTCATATTGAAGCAAATTCTGTGATATTGACTGTTTATATTGCCATGCTATAGATATTTGATAAGGATAGTTTGTCCTTTATTGCTTTTGCCAGCTTTAGATTGGTTTCGTAATACTCCTGTCACCTGCTTTATGGTTTGCATTTGCAGTGTGCATATTCAGAGGTGTAGGTTTGACCATGTGCAGAAATAAATGCTCAATAGCCATAACAGCTGTTATTGGGAACTCGACTTTTTTCAGTGTTAAAAGTCAAGGGTACAGGCTAAAAACACATTTGGCTCAGTCTAAATATGTGCTCAGGTTCAGAAAACATTGTCCGAGTTTAGTGCGGTTTCTGGATCTGCTTAACACTACAAGATTTTGAACTTAGACTAATTGGGGTTGTTGCTCCTGTTGCACTAAGAGTAAGGCAAGCGAAAACACAAATGGGAGTATCGTGGTTTCTTCTTCCTTGTGCGTTTCGTCTCTTCCTATCGCGAGTCCAAAGAAAGTGCTTCTCTGTTCAGATGGGGCGTTGCAAGTTGATGGTAAGCAGCTGTGTACTCTGTGGAATTCGTGTCTGCGGAGTTTAGCAAGACAAATATACCATTGCCCAATTCCGCTTTACTACGTACACATCAACCGAATCTACAAATTTACGCCTGGAAAGATTTTACGATGCCATTTGACCTGTTAATACTTTTGCTAGGATGTCGGAGATCTTATCGGTTATGTGCTGATTGTCAATTTAAACAAATAATTCAGTGCATGCCCTTTCAATTCCGAGTCGTGGATAGCTACAATGTAATTTGTTTTCATCGCTTTAACCAAAACTCAGCCCTAGCCTGGCTTTACGTAAATCATTCTTCTCGACCCTCCATGATTTGATGCACTCTTCTGTAAAATCCAATTTTCTAGTTTTCTTCGTGGGTGCCTCACAACACATTATTTTGAGTCGTTAAACAGTGCTAAGTACTCAATACATCATGTGTGTGATTTCCTTGATAAATACAGTATTCAAAACTCTGTGGCCAAAATGCTTCTGCAAGCTACACAAATAGCTTTGGCCTTTTGGGGCATTTGGACGTTAATCACAGGCATGGAAAGAACTATCAAGCAGCTGGACAGACCTTTCATTAATCATCATGTTGCCCAAACTCAGCCATAAAATGAGTGACATATGCTGTTGGTGTGAAGATCAAATAGTAAGGGAAAGGGCTTGCCATTCACCCTCGTAAGCCCAGGGTAAACAAAGGAAGCTGCTATCATTTTGAACCCATGGCTGACTCTTAGGGAAGTACTCTTCTACTTCATATTGCCCAATATGTTATGGGTAGGTACTAGGTAGGTATACTGAGTCACTTGCTTTAGAACCAGAACCTCCTTTTCATAAATACGTGATTATTGAAAAGAAGCATGGTATGGAAGTTGGAGAATGTTTTTTCTTGGGAGGAAATGGTACCACACTATTCCAACAACAAAATACCTTTTTAGGTGTTTACGAGAACGAACTGGAAAAAGTTAGAGTGTTTTAGAAAATGGATGATTTGTTACAAGTGCATCAGCAATGTACTACTGCTGTATCGAGGTGCATGCATGGTACAGATATGCTCTGTGTTACAACCGATTGCTGAATCTCTTGGTTGGAAAAAGTCCTGGAATGTCAGTCCACATGTAAATAATCACTTTGGAAGTCTCCAGTTTTCCCTGTTTTTGTTGCTGTGAGGCTAGCTAATCTCGTGGACAAAAAGTCTGAGTCATAATTTGTTGCAGACCGATTCCCATCCAAACTATCTGCAGTGTCTGCAGAAGTAGTTTTGCAGCAAAGTCTCAGCACTTGGCCAGAGATCTAATCTGTGCCTTTCTCTGCATTGAGTTTCATTGCTTTTTGTAATCTTGGTTATTTTGTTTGCAGAGCAGAAAGTTCCTGTATCGGTCCTTAGTGATACCTGACATAATCCCTCATGCAACAAGCACTTGAAATTCCCAAAAGATCTTAAGAATTCCAGCCCAGGTCTTGTTTAATCATGACCCATTTTACCGCAGACCTAATGCTTTTGCCCTGTAAGTTAGTAACGTCTGACATCTGCTGCTTTTGATCCTCTCCAGATCTTCACAGTGTTTTTTGTCAAACTGCCACAGAGACAGTTTGAAGTGCAGACTATAGCATCCTTGATCCTTTTTACTAGTTCTGCTCTGCAATGAAACTGTATTTTGTGCAAGTTTTTTCTTGTTTACGATTTAAACAAATCGGTTGTGACGAAAACAGTAGTAAAGCGTAAATCCATCACAATGTTATTTGTTTACACCTTGTTTTTTATACCTTCATGATACAGACCTGTGCCATATACGTCAGCCGAGAGGATAACTTTAAGAACCTTCCATTGAGTTTTATGAAGAAGAGCTTAGCATCTTCAGTTAAAGGCGTCTCCATTAGATGCGACACAATATAACCACAATAGAAAGAAAGAGTATCTGACGCTGGTCCTAGTTTCATTGAGGTCATATACAATGTGCCTGGATGGAGAGGCAGGCCTTGCACGGGGTTGCAGAACCCTTATCCTGGACGCGGCAATTGCCATCTTCGAAAGCAGGCACCATTTTTAACTGCTGAATAAAAGCAGTAGATTTTTTATGGCTTAATGAAACTGGGGCCTGCTAGCGTTGATCACAGAACCTTATCATCCTAATCGTGGCCATTTACCGCTTTCATTAACATTCAAGAGGTGTACTGCTACAGCCAGATCAAAAGTTAACAGAACTTTTAGTTGGAAAATGCAGCTAAACACGATGCTTTACTGCGAACATTTGGTCGACATTCATAAAACAGACCCTGGCAGCTGAGTGAAAACGATGGGTTTGTACTCACGAGACTAGGGAAGAATTCCTATTCCCCACAGTTGTTCCCTTTTTTGGTGTTCCTTTGGCGTGTAATTAATATCCAGGGCTGGGAATGCAAGGGAGCTTTGATCGAGCGAGGGAGTGAGTGAGCGAGATGGTGATTGAGAATGAATTAAGGTCAGTGAGAGTAATATATATATATATATATAGTGAGTGTTTCAGGCATGGTTTCCAATTGGTAAGAGCGTTTAATTTGTGATGCACAGAATAGGATTTCGAGGGACCTTGATCATGTCCTTCGCTTGAGGGACCTTGATCATGTCCTTAACTTGAGGGACCTTGATCATGTCCTTCACTTGAGGGACTTTGAGCATGTCCGCTTGAGGGACCTTGATCATGTCCTTCGCTTAAGGGACCTTGATCATGTCCTTCGCTTGAGGGACCTTGTTCATGTCCCTCGCTTGAGGGACCTTGATCATGTCCTTGATGTTGATCATGTCCTTCGCTTGAGGGACCTTGATCATGTCCTTTGCTTGAGGGACCTTGATCATGTCCTTCGCTTGAGGGACCATGATCATGTGCTTCGCTTGAGGGACCTTGATCTTGTCCTTGACCTTGATCATGTCCTTCACTTCCAGTTACAAATGTATTGGCCTTGTGTCCCTAATAATAGCAATGATGGACAGAGCGAGTGAGTGAGTGAGTAAGTAAATATCCTTCATATGCATGTGACAAGAGCCCATGCATATGCTACTTGGTATACACCAATTAAAGGGCTGTTAAATTACCTTATATAGTGCAAGTATGTGGGAGGGTCTTGTGTCTAGAACAACCTACACCTTGTTTTTTCAAGTAGTTGAGACTGGTGATTTGAAAATGGATTGGGACAGTTTCTGCTTTGACATGTATGAATGCCTACCAAAAGAAGCCATTCACTTTGACAACTGTTTACGGAGGATTGACACTTGTCAACATCTGCTCTTTCCTTCTTGCCCAACATCTCATTAGAAGTGTCTCTACCTGTCTCTCTGTCCCTCTCCGACAGTCTGCTTGTCGTTCTGCTTCTCTCCATCTATCTGAGTGTGCGTATGTCCGTTGTTTTGAATTGTTGTCCTGAGTTACATTCTTCAGTATTGGTTTGGCATTTCTTAACTGAACTGTGCAAGAATCATCCAGCCCTCCCTCCTCCTCCTCTATGTCTTTCCCTCCTCCTCCCCCTCCCCTCCTCCTCTATCTCTTTCCCTTTCCCTCCCCTCCTCCTCTATCTCTTTCCCTCGCCCATCCCTTCCCTCCTCCTCTATCTTTCCCCACCCCTCCGCTCCTCCTCTATGTCTTTCCCTCTCCCTTCCCTCCTCCTCTCTCTTTCCCTCTCCCCTCCCTCCTCCTCTATGTCTTTCCCTCTCCCCTCCCCTCCTCCTCTATGTCTTTCCCTCTCCCCTCCCCTCCTCCTCTATGTCTTTCCCTTGCCCCTACCTCCTACTATTCATCTTCCTTCTTCACCTTTCTGTCTTTTTCTCCCTTCTTCCGCGTCTTCCATTTCCTCCTAAGACATACAACTGTTTTGTGTTGAACAGCTAATCATCGGCCAATTATTATCTTCCCTTCTCTGCCGCCATTCCTCCTTCCAGCACTTACATTTTTTTACGTGGGGCCCCTGCAGACGTCTCTGTCCCAAATTCCAAAACAGGATCTCTGTTCTGTTCTTTCATCCGGTTTCAGTTGCTTTTTTGCTTTTCAACATCGCCATTTGTTTTCGGCCCTCACCCAGTGCGTGGGTGGTGCGTTCTTAACCTCGTGAATTTGAGAGTGAAATGTAAGACAAACTGTGGTCATAACATCACTTGGACTGACGCTAAAGGGAGCAATGGACTTGACAAATGACTGAGGACAATGGAGATTTATTCGTACCCATCGCCGCCAAATGGCTGGCGTCAGGAACTGATAATAATATTCCGGTTTAATTATTATTATTCAAACTGACAAGTACTCAGTACGATTAATTATAAGTGATAATATGAACGGATGATTACAAGTTATTACAGGAGTCGAATTTAACTGTATGGCAGCCATGCAAGGCGCCCATCTGTCCCGGTGGTGGTGGTGGTGGTGGTCACTTGAGAAGGTCTCCTTCTAGATTCAGCTTGACCTACCTGTTCAACTTCTGACCTGACCAGTATCTGTTTCATGCCAAAGAGTTTTCTGACAAAATTATCATTAGCATGACCCGCTGTTTTATGAGGTCAATCTGCGAAGAGGGAGGAGGGTTTGACCAGCCTGTTCACCAATTTCACTATAAATTATATAAAAGGATGGCTAAGGGAGGCCGTACAACTCTGCTTTCATTCATGAGTCAATGACATAATTTGCTCCCTTTGTATACTGCTTGACCTCTCCATAGAGATCTGACCTCACGTTTGCTACGGTCACAAATGCTATTAGTGGCAATTGCTCAAATTAAAGGATGCAAGGCAGCTGCCGTGATGGTGGTAAGGGTGTAGTTTCCGGTTTGTGTGTCATCGGGACCCATGATGCGAGTACTCTACTTCCATGAATGTCTGTGGTTGGCGGCTTTCATCTCTGAGGTCAGGATAATTATCTTGCTCTCTGATTGCCTTCAGCTGACCGCAATGGACATTAATGGTGCATTAATGTACGTTACAACTCTTGATTTCAAAATTTAATCATAGCACTCTGTGGCGTTAACGATTGACCGTGTTGCAACCAATTGTTTACAGCTTTGGCCTGTAATGTGGGTAGTAGGGTTCAAGCCTCCTAGTGTTAGGGACCTTGATCAAGGCCTTTATGTAGAATTGCTGAGGAACTTTGATGCTGTATCATATGGCTGTGTGTACACTTCCCTTTGGAAGGAGGACAATCTCAAATACAGTTGTTTAGCAATAATAAAATTGTTACAGTAAGCAACCTGGGCATCTAAACCTGTTTTTCATTCAGAGACAAGACTCCACAGGTGTAGTTCCAGGTACTTGTGAGACAGTGTTCCTAGTAACTCAGCTCAAGTTACATTTTCTTCTTGAGTTAAGATTCACCTGTTGAGTTCTCGTAAACTGCCATACTAGCAGCAATTTGTAGGGTTCTGCACAGTATACCATACAAATGTTCAGATGCTTGCATACGTACAGACATACATAAATAAGTACATATGCACGTACATGCATACGCACCTAATTGCATACGTACAATGGAGATTTTCTGTTTTTCAGGTGCTGTTCACTTGCTTAAATAACTTGTCATTCTTATGGAACTATAACATAATTTAGACTTGCCAAGAGTGTTGCTGAGAGGTTTTTAACAGGCCCCATATGCAACCATCCAGCTAGACACATGCTTGTAAACAGCTAATCAGTAAAAATGAGCAACTTCCTACAAGAGGTCGTATACATCACTTTAGAAGTTGTTAGGCACAATGCACTGCTTGCCTTCAATTGTAATTATAGTACTTTTAAGAGCTGCTCAGGGACAGTCATTAGCTTTGAACTATCAGATGCTAAATTATGAGCTAATTCACCTTGATTAATTGTGTGCAGATGTTGAGATAATTGCCAGAATAGAGATGTAAAATTTATGAGTTACGAAAAATTCTTCATCTCTAAAGAAAGACGTCTCCATTTATCCCATAAATGGCAGCGTTGTTCATCTGGGTATACGTGGCATGGTACCAAAAATGTAGAATGGTACAAACTATATAATTACTTGTACTCGACTGGTAATAGGTCGGTCATACACTCTGGATTAGATTGTTCGGAAGTTGAGATTTTTGTGGATCAAAAGTAGAAATATGATCATGATTTTTATTGGTAATAGCTGTGCTCTCCAGTAACAGCATTTGGCTGCTATATGAGCCTAATAATAGCCTCTGTGGCTGTCTGGCCGTGTTTATAGAAGCAAGCAAGCTATGCTTCTCCAACTGATTCTGCCAAGTAGGAACCACATTTGCCAATCAACCAAGGAATGACTACTTTGAGAAAGTGGATGGCCAGGTGGCATGATGTTTTACCTGCCTACCACTGCGTTTAAGGTTAAAAGCCCAGCGTGTGATGTCAAATTTGCACTTTGCTGAATTACCGGAAGCCCAGAATAAAGGGATATCTATTCATTGTAAGTTTTCTACTACCACACATGCATTTGAATGAATGACTCTTCAGTGTTATGAGGGTCTACCTGATTGACTAACTGCTGTCCAAAACTGCAGGTGATAAAAGTACAAGTGCATCATTAAAACTACTTTGCCATACATTACTATACCTTTGGTCTAGATTGGTATGGGGTTGTTATATCTTTCCCTGGCTGTCCAAAAAATAGAAGATTGGACGAAGCGGAATTGATCCATTTCCACCATCGCTTGAGTGGAAGCCACCCACGGATTTTCCATGTATTACCTTGAATTAGGACAGTGTGAATCGGTGCCAGATTGCTGGAAGGATTTACCATTATGACCAGCTGAGAAGTGCGGAGTGCTGGAACGCTCTGATACCAACCAAAGCACGGTAATTTATTGCATCAGTTGGAAGAGAAAGCCTAATGGTACCTTTAGCAGGGAGTTAGAAGTAGGGGCCTGGATTACCTTGCTCATGGCACTGTGATGCCTGGATCAAATCTACTGACTCTGCACTGATAGTGTAATGCTCACAATGAACAGTCATTGGTGTTTCATTGTTGTCACCTGAGTAAAATGTGTGAGGATAATTAGAAATTGTAACTTGAACGACTGTATAACTTGATATGTGTTCACGAATTATGTTTTTGTTAGTTCAGCAATGTGTTTTAATTGAACACATAAATCATCACCTCTTGTTAGATCTTTGAGCAGACTGCTTACTGCTTCTAAATGTCTACCTGTCATCTGAAACTGAATGTCTTTTTAATTTCATCTTATGAGATGACATATCTCTAAGATCTCTTTCTTCTTGTTCTCTGTTGATTCGTCATTCCATTGATGGATTGCGTTGAGAGAGGTGGTGGTGATGATTCATCTGGATTGTGTGTGGTCATTGACCCTTTGGTGGTGGCCAGGTCAGTCGTAGTACTACTGATTGATTGCTGTGTTGTGTATCCGGTCATGTACTTCGGAATGAACCATTGATTCCTGCTGCAGAGTTCCCTTCATCTAGAATTTACTGAGCAACAGGCTAATGACTTTGGCGCCTCTTTTCTGTGCCATCATTCTAGTAGCACTTGAAGTCTTGTCTCATGTCATTACCCTTCTGGGTTTCGGAGTAACATTGAGTAGTTCCTTTCGAACGGTGCTATATAAATCTACGTTTACTTTGCGCCGGTGCCAACCTGCAATGTAGGAAGTTACAGCCACTGGCCATTCCACGATAATGTTTGAGAAACATCCTGGAATATTTTCGCTGGCAGCACAAATGACGATTGCGCAAGACTAGGCATACATGTGGCAGCAGCAGAGGAAAAGGCTTTCAAGTACCGATAAAATGCGGCGGTTGGTGCGGGCGGGACGAAGCCCGTGGGTGAAGGACCGCAATCACCGTTTCTACCGCCCTACCTGGCGGCAGTGGCTATCGTCAGTCCCGGCAGTGGTTCGGTGGCAGCTGCCAGGCCTCGTATCCTGAGTTCTAAAAATACGGGAAAGCGTCGAAATTCTTCCGAGAAGTGGGTAGGGTCCTCCATTGGGGGGATGGGGGCGCTGCAGATTCGGCAAATGCGATAATGAACGTGTAACAAAATCCAGAGGTATAGACGGATCTATTAGACGTTTTATTACTGCATCAGCTAAACAATATGTCAACAGCAAGAGATGTTTTTACGGACTGGTTGTAAATCTAGTGTTAATGAACAATTGACTTATTGTCAATAATTACGTGTCTAATCTGTTTAAACTACAGGCACATCTGTCCAAGTGTTCAGTAGTAAACCTTCTTTGTAATACCATATAATTATATGCCAGCAGCAATGAAATTCCTGATTCCTTTTGATTGACCTACAGGACTCTACCCTTCGTAATTCCAAGGGACCACATGGCATGTTGTCTTAAGGGGTATTCAGTTTTTGCAACAATTTCCATAGAAATTCTGGCTTTCAAATCAACACATATGAATCTGTGAAAATACAAAGTGCATGGATAACTACTTAGCTAAATCTGCTATTGTGCATATTTATACCAGTTGAACTGATCATTGATTAATTCGAATGTCTGACGCCTGCGGCCTACCATTAATTTCCATAAATCAAGAGTTTCAAAACACATTTCCCATTTTCACCCTTCGTCCTTCTCCCTTCCTTCTGTCCTCCCTCCCTCCTTTCCACCCTCTATCTTTCCTTCCCCTACCTCCATCTCGTTTGTCTTCCCTCCATGCATCCATCCAGCTACCTACACTTTATTGTGTACCTGGTATCTTTGTGGGAATGTACTTATGTTTTGAGCACTAGAAAACTTGCCTGTGAGTCCATAGCAAGGCGTACATATCTAGACATGAGTGGGATGTATATAGGCTTCTGCTTTGTCAAAGGTATGAAAGGTATTTGCAAGTTGAAACATTCCAGGCATATTTCTTTCTAAGTATTTTATAAACGAATGCATGACATGCTGTAAAATTCTTCAAGTCTTCTGCAGTGTCTGTAACGAGATAAAACCGGTTTGATGTTGTCACCTGGGGAGGACTCAGTTGCAAGTGTGCTACGGTTATGATGCATTGTGATGTGTTTATATCATCATCATCATCATCATCATCATCATCATCATCAGTTCCTGATGCCAGCCATTTGGCGGCGATGGATACGAATAAACGATCGACATTTTCCTCGGTCATTTGGCATGTCCATTGCTCCTTTAGTATCAGTCCAAGTGATGTTTGTTCTCGTTTATATTCTCTATCCAGCATAGACTTGGTCTGCGTTTGTTTCTTTTTCCTTTGAATCTTGCATGTAGTGCATTGTGATATGTTTTAATGAACTATAAATATTGTGTTGGTAGGCTGTGCTGCACTTTTATTAGGGAAGTGGTTTGTGTTGTTTCTATGCCAACCCGAAGGAAAAACCCGGTGTTTTGTAAATGTTGTGTAAGCCGATGATATATTCTCCAATTCAGAGTTGCCCAGGCACAAATGGCAATAACTGTATAGGTAGTTTCTTTTTAAGGATATTGCCATAACCAGCCCCTCCTCCTTTCTGGAGGCTTGGGACTGACACTACCAAGAGTGGGCTGTGATGGAGTGTGTACGGGCAGTGGTGGTGTTTGTATGGGCAGTGGTGGTGTTTGTATGGGCAGTGGTGGTGTTTGTACGGGCAGTGGTGGTGTTTGTACGGGCAGTGGTGGTGTTTGTACGGGCAGTGGGGGTGTTTGTACGGGCAGTGGCAGATTTACTGAGTACTTGCTGAAATATATAATTATACCAAGTGGAACCAAAAGTAGTAGGCTACCTAATTAGTAATTTATGAGTCATATAGGGCTCCTCAAGACAGACTGAATACTATATTCAACTAGGCAGTCGGCCTTAAACTTCCATAGAAGTGAAATATTTATGAAGCCAGCTTTTGAGTGCAGAGCGGCGGCGGCTCTTCAGAATGGAAATTGATAATTGCCAGAGCAAACTGCCACGTGTCAGTAATTTTGAATAAGTCCCGCCAGCAATAAGCGAAGCAGTTTGTCAATTTAGTGCGGACAAGGGACGATTATAATAGATGCACCTATTAATGTATGCGTTCAACACAGTTTATGCTGTCAAAGTGAGGATGGGAGAGGAATTGTGAAGGCAGAGGACTGTGAATAGAGTAATTGAGCATTTATTACAACCCTCTGAGGCCTTGTGGTTCAGGAGGAGAATTGAGCTGAAGCACAGACTCAACGCCAGTAGTGAGACAACCTTTCTGTAGAGTTTCCGTGACTTGACAACGAATTGCATATTTCTTCAGGGTTGAACCCAGGGCACGGACGTCGGATGCTGATGGATGAACAATCAGCCACCATGTTATCCATTAGGAAAGGATGCATGGGTGAGGTTGGCTCAGTAGATTCAGATTCCTGTAGCCACTGAGGGATTTTATGCCACAACAGATTTATGTAACTGATAGCTGCACAGAAAGAGATTATCTTACAGGTGCTATATAAATGGTTGTTTTTTAAGGTCTGTCTGTGTTGATTGAGCAGCCTGTGGATTTCTTTACAGTGCTGGTATAGACATTGTATGAATTTTGTCATGTTGGGCTCTTAACCCTTTAACGACAAGCATGTGCTAAAATGTATTGGAAACCAATGCAGCTCGTCGTTAAAGGGTCAAAAAATTAAATGGATTGGAAATGGATTGCAAGGATTGCAAAGCCAGTCATAAGGAAACACCCGATGTTACTCACTGATGTTACTCACGCCCTTTCTGCCTGAGCAATAAAAGTTGAAAACTTTAACTGCCTTATTTATAGTTTTTTAAGATCTTCAATTTACTACTGCCGTATGTGTTTGGAGGGCCCAGACCTCCTACGTTTGTTTACGACAGCATTAAAGGAATATTTGTAGGATTTTATGCCAGGCGTGGTTATAATATGGCCTTCTTCTGACATTTCCTATTATACTTGTGAATAATGAGAGGACATTTATTACCTAAATAAGCAGGTAAACTTAAAACCCGCTGACTTGTTGGTGTGTTTTTCTTATTTAACTTTACATCAGAAAACCTGGAGCTTATGGTACATATTGTATTGCCTTTCTCTTCAGCTGTCAAGTAGTTGCTTACGTGATTGAACATCAACACTGACAGCGTACACACTGTGATGATCACGAAAAGCCCTAGCTGGCAGGGCTTTATAATTGTACACAGACGGGGTAATCGAGCTTTGTCAGTCACAGGTGCAGAAATAGCAACGCTAGACATGTTGTTGGAAAATAGCCGTAGGGTAACAAGTCAACCCTGAGTTAGCTAAGTTGGTTATCAGTATTAGTTATCATTAACGGGTGCACAGGTACCTGGTAAGCTGCCTTGGGCAATGACTAATAATAGTAGACCTTGATAAGAACGGAGCAGCTTTTTTCCTTCCATGATGTTTGGGTGTGAGCCGTATGAGCTCTCCGATAAAGGGCCGCATTCAAACGCAGGCAAAAGTTCCTTACAGAATCCGAGATAGACCACGCCTTGTGCAGATCCTAACCTATGGAGAAGGTGTTGTTTAGGGGATCGGGCCACTGGTTAGGGTAGAGGGAAGGTATTTAAGGGTGAGTCAGGGTTTAGTAGGAGGACCCTTGGAGTTACATTCTAGGGTACCTAGATGCCAGAGAGGGATTGGAGGGGAGGGCCTTTATTCATACCCTGGTTAGTTTCCAAGAAGCCTATGTGGCCTACTGCTGAAAAGAACAGCAGTTGGCTGTTTACTGTTCTTTTCCTGGCTCTGGTCATTCCTTTCTATTTAGTAAACCAATGAATTATTCATCTGCATTGGTATCAACATTCATCACCTGCAGTTTCATCACATCTTCATCATTAATCATTTCAGAAGTCATCATCATAGTCATCGTTTTCATTGTCGTAATCATCCTGTGCATCATCATTATCAGTCAGCACCATCAATTACCTGGTCACCTCATTCTCGTTGTCATCATCATCATCATTCATCATCATCATATTCATCATCATCATCATCATATTCATCATCATCATCATATTCATATTCATCATCATCATATTCATCATCATCAGCATCATATTCATCATATTCATCACCATCATCGTCATCATCAAATTCATCATCATCATCATCATCATCATCATCATCATCATCATCATCATCATCATCATCATCATCATGTCATCTTAGCTGCATATATTTATATGATTTATATTTAAGCTAGAGATTAAATCATATGAGTGCAGACACAGTGGGTTACTACTCTGTGTGATTAAAATGTTAGAGACCAGAGTGGGTCCACAGGACATAAAGATTTGAGGACAAGTGTGTAAACAAGCACATGATATTCAGAGTTCATTGAATAATAATCATTATAATGATATGCATTGGTTTTGATGTTGAGTACTAGTGCTCAGTCATTTTTATCTCCATTCATAACTGCAATGAAAATATAACAATGTACTGCTATCTCTCTGATTATCTGACACATACTTTCTTTCAGCTGCCAGTGCAGCACCACCCTGGACCCATGCTCTCCATGTGAGCTAATTCTGTCTGTCAGCTACTTGCTCCACCCTAACCAAGGGAGATCCTGATAGTGAATTGCTTCAATTGACACCCTTTTAAAGGCTGATGAAATGGCTGACGTAAACTAGTCATAATTCTTTGGGTTTAGCCTACCCTGACTGCCAGTTCAACATTCCCTTGACGTTCCCAAAGGTAAATATGACAGCAGCATAAGGACACTACATGCCTGTAATATCTTTAACATTGCCACCTCAAACAGCCAGCCAGACATTAATCAAACGGCGAGAGAAGAAACGAAAATCAATGGAAGAAGCTCTTATGAAATGAACAGAAATGCAGTTATTATCTTCAACGATGTCAATGGCCATTGTAGTCATAAAATGTCGTTAAAATATGCAATAATAATTAAGACATGCCCAAAATTCACAAGTTTATTTTGTTTATTTAGGCTGTTGCAGTCCATGTTATCTTAACAACGATCACTAACATAACCATGATCACGATCTTAACTGTGATCCTGGTCTTAACTATGATGATTACCAATGCTAAAAGAATAATCATCATAGTTAAAACTAGGTGGTTACAATTACAATATAGGAGAGTTTGCTGGGAGTCCAGGCGGTGCCAAAATCTCTAAATAAATTTCTATCCTGAAAGGGATTTGAACCCGATTGACAGTCCAGCACAGTAACGCTAGACTGTCCTGCACCTCTTAACCTTGATGATTGTCTTGATCATGATCAGACGCTCTCCGCTTTCATATTTCAACCACGTGCACTTACTATGATAATAAACATGATTACTGTCCTTAACGCAATCAGCGTATAATTACACAGTCAGCATTTGCCTTTTGAAACCTATACTGGGAACGTTTATCACGATTTTCAGGAGGTCAGGGCATATTAGCTGATATTAATAAAGGAGAAATTGATTGAATCCATGTCAAGAACCACTTTATAGCATATCAAGCGATCATGTTATAATAAGCTCATTTTCTACAATGTAATTACATCAGAGAGCCATTGCTCAACGGTGTCATATAAACAGCTTTCTGCTTCTAATGAAACGTGTTATTATGACTCTCCTCTGCTGTAATTGATCAAGTTTAGGTATGGAATTCTATATCTATTCACAGCTCCATAGTGTGTCTGTTTTATTATTGCATATTATGATTTTTTGTGATTTAACACTCTTAGATTGTTCTTATCCGATGTTCCAACAGTACGTTTGCAGGTGGTTCAATAAAGCACATACTTACTTACTTTTACTTTATTCAATGTTTAGAACAGATATTTTACTGCACAGTATGACCAATTCAACAGGTGTAGGTAGCACTTCACTATGTTGAAGAAACCCTTCTTTTCCAAGGGTGAGTTGTGAGAATAACTTGCGTTGGGTCACCTCATGTGGTGTGTGAATGGTTGACGAAGGAAGTTCAAGTCCTGTGTGTCATTTTTTTCTCTCTGGCATTCCTAGCGGGCCTCTGATCATGGCCACTCGTAATTAACCTCCGGTTTGATGTCACCTGTCTCTTTGAAATCTCCTTTGAAAGTTGGAGATGCAAGAAGCTGCTAATTCACTTGGACAATGAAAACCAGACTCCTCTGTTCTGGTGCCCTACCACGGAAAGTCACCAGTGGCCTGCCTACATGCTGTCTTCATCTGCTCTGAAGTACCAACATGAGGCTAATCGACACAGAACTCATCAGTCGACATACAACCATCATCAGTCGTCTTCCATATTGACTGAATTGCGTCCCTGTAAATTTGGGCCACACATACTTGTAGGATCAAAGGCTTTGGTAGAAAGCAACCTGAAACCAAAGGAGGAAACTGGCATTCCTAAACCACCTGACCTCCTTAACCTCCATGCCTGCTTATGGTATTATTCTCAGATCTAAACTGGCTAAGCAGTTGCTGTGTTGGACAAGAATGACACCCATCTGCTCTACAGTAATACGATCCTGTGAAGATACTGTGAAACGCATTTATCATCATCATTTCCTGACTCCAGCCATTTGGCGGCGATGGGTACGAATAAATGATCTCCATTGTCCTCGGTCATTTGTCAAGTCCAGTGCTCTCCTTAGTGTTAGTCAAATGTAATGGTACGTCCTCATTTATAATATTGAGATTCTGAGGAGCATAACCCAGTCTTGGTAGCACCTCTGAATCTCTGAATGACTGTACATCCTCATTTATATTGTCTGTCCAGCATTGTCTTGGTCTGCCTTTGTTTCATTTTCCTTTGAAGCTTGCTCTCGTTACTTGTCCAAAACATCGGAGTCTTCATTGAACAACTTTGTCTAGCAGAGTTATTTGGATACCTAATGATGATTGTCTTATGTGAAACGCTTCAGCTGATATTAATGAAGAATATGCTGATTCCAAGTTTACTTCGAGTTTCTGGAGAGTTATCTTGAATTTGAAGTACTTTTATATGGCCTTCTTTGCATATTCTATCATGTATTAATGATGTTATTATTAGAAGACTATGACATTTTATTAGATGTCATAGTCCTTAATCATTGCTGACAATGAATAAGGTGGCTACTTAATTACTAATAGAAATTCCAGGTGTCTGCTGCATCACTGTTCTTTTCCAGACCATGGAGAATACTAGGAAAAACTTGTTTTTGCTTGTAATATTAAGCTGTTTTTTTATTAGAAGAGACAGACAGACAGACATGCAGGCTGACAGATAGACAGACAGGCAGGCAGGCTGGTAGGCTGGCTGGCTGGGTGACTGACTTACTGACTGACTGACTGACTGACTGACTGACTCTCAAGCATAGAGACCGGCAGGCAGATAGAGTCTAGACAGATTGAAACTCTGGGAACCATGAATGGAAAAGGCAGAAAGGCAGAATGTGAGAGAGACAGCCAGATAGTGAACGGGGCAGATGAGACTAAAAAAAGACTGGCAATAATTCTGATTTCCAGACTGATGGAAATCATGACAAATAGGTTGCACTACTATAGGAGAAAATGCGCATCGAGATAACCGAGATCGATTGTATTTAGGAATTAAGAGTTTGTTGTAGCTGCAAGTTTTTTACTGATCGTCTATCAGTAGGCTATATCTTTATCTGATTTTACTACGAACTTATCTGTCTTACAATGTGTAAGTCTAATGGTGCAGTTGATCATAAAGAAGAGCAGTCCGTTACGCTGGCTTCACAGACAGCCATGCCATGTATGAAATGCTTCAGTTTTGTTGGCCTTGGCATAAAATGAGAACAGGTGGTCAGGTTTTCAAATTCATATCCATATTGATTGCCGGCACAACACTACTGAACTACAGACCATGACATGCACAGATATCAATGGGTTAACCGAAAAGGAACAATAACGACCCAAGGTTTAATCGAAGTGGTAGCTCGATATGATCCTGATTGAATCAGAGATGATAGAGTGTAAGCTGGTGTGTGTGGTGAATGTGTTTTAGATTCTTAGTAAAGACTGATTGCATAAAGACAGCTTCTAAAGACATGATGGTATAATGTTTATCAACATATTCAGGGCAACCAAAATATGACCTCAGATAAGGGTGGAGTGTTGAGAGTTCACCAAGACAGTTCAGGAAAAACGGTTATATCCATATTGCCTTGCAGAGGGAGTAGAATTGAAACTGTTGTTTAGAAACTTGATGCTTGAATTGTCAACTCTATCCACCCCTGTCTATTGTCAAGGCTAAGCCAGCCCAGGTTTTTACCCCTTCTGACTTTCTTGGGTCAAGAAACAACATGTTTGGTTATCATAAACAAGTTATCAAGTTGCCACTTTAAAATGAAACACTTTCAGTCAAGCTTTCCAACAAACAGGGATTATTGAGGTTATTTCTTTTTGGTACAAAAAATATGCACTTATATAGTCTTCTGTAATCTATACAAATAATAACTTACTAAATAAATACATGTATAATTATATTTACTCATTTAAAACAGACATTCTTTGCTATGCATCTTGAAGACAGATGTGGGCCTGTGACACAGATATTTTCTGCCATAGGCTGGGATTAAATTTAATATATGTATAGATCTACATCATTCATAGTCACTTCTGCATCCCCCACTTGTGATAAAGGCCTATATATACATGCATAAATACACATTATACAGAGATATTCAGATATTAGAAATATATGTGTGTGCTGTCCAGTTTTTAGTATTTGTGTTAGTGACAGAGGAGAGTCAGGCTGCCCTGGCGGTGAGCAGAGTGTATTGCTGGATGGAGAGTGTTTCAGCAGGTGTGCTCTGTAGGCATTTGTTTATTAATCATCTGCTGCTCAGTGGAGTGCGTCTTACATATGCATATGTGATTTTTAAGACACTTGACTCACTCACTGTTTGACTGCGTGGGCGTGTTTATGTGTGTGTGTCTGTCTGTCTGTATGTCTGTCTGTCTCTGTGTGCATGTGTGTGTGTGTCTATTTGTCTGTGTGTGTCTGTCTGTCTGTCTCTGTGTGTGTGTGTGTGTGTGTGTCTGTCTGTCTGTCTCTGTGTGCATGTGTGTGTGTGTCTGTCTATCTGTCTGTCTGTGTGTGTGTGTGTGTGTGTGTGTGTGTGTGTGTGTGGGTGTGGTGTCTGTGTGTGTGAGGTGTGTGCGCGTCTGTATGTGTGTGTGCACGTGTGTACATGTGTGTGTGTGCACGTGTGTGTGAAAAGCATAAATATGCAGATGCAGAAATATGCATAAGTTTCAGTGCAGTTAAGATTGTTATAATACAGTTGCCAATTAGTAGTCAGGTCTCATTGTTGTGACTGGTGCAGATCAGCCACAATGCTAAAGTGTGTGCAATATAATGAAGCAGGTGCCCCAATATATAATATGCCTGAATCAAATGAATTGTCTCTATACTCTTAAACAATGTGTTGATCATTGAGCTTTCCTACCTTCACAGAGCAGTTGTTTCTTTTCTACGATGAGATGATGTTCACCATATTCCATGGCATTGCATTCATATGTCAGTAATAATTATGTCTATCCGGCACTATAGCACTGCTGTTAACAGATCTTGTAACACAACAACATAACCTCTGCTTCATGTATAAACATATACTATGTTATTGGCCGTATATAATATTTATTATCTATCCAGGCTAGACAATATGAATGAGGACATAGCATTACTTCGACTAACACTAAGGGGAGCAATGGACTTGAACAATGATGATGGTGGTGGTGGTGCTGGTGGTGGTGCTGGTGGTGGTGCTGGTGGTGGTGGTGGTGCTGGTGATGCTGGTGATGATGATGATGATGATGATGATGATGATGATGATGATGATGATGATGGTGATGATGATGATGATGATGATGATGATGATGATGATGATGATGATGATGATGATGATGATGATGATGATGATGATGATGATGATGATGATGATGATGATGATGATGATGATGATGATGATGATGATGATGATGATGATGATGATGATGATGATGATATTACTTACCAGAATTTTAACACAGCTTTTGTACTGAGAGATTTAAAGATTTACATCTAGGTATGTATGTTACATATGTTATAAAATGTATAATAAATGTACAACACACAGCATAATATACATTAGGTGCTAGCAAATTTTCATGGCCATGAAATACTGTTATCGAGTGCAACGTCATTATCAGCAGATTCATTTCAAGTCTACCTAGGTCCTAGATAGTGATGTGTTTACAGTTTAGAAACAGTATTTCTGCCTTACCCTTGTGCCTATAGCTGGTAACTTGAGCTGTGTCTGCCATGGTCTCACAAACCCGATATGTCAGGCTGATAATTATTAAGGCAAGCATTGACCAAGTTTTGTGGTTTCTCAAGTGTGATACAGCTACGGTGTTCTGCTGGGTGTGGAGGGTAGTGATCAATTAATCTTCCTTTTGGAGGTCGATGTCCTGCTGAGGCCACGGACCCACCAGACCCATTTAGGTTTTCATGTCTCTGCCGTCTATTCAATGCTTATTGGGTGTGCTCGATAGTGTAGCTGTTAGGGTGTTGGATAGTGTAGTTGTTAGCATGCTGGACTGTCAATCGAGAGTAAGTAAGTAAGCAATTAAGTATATTCTTTATTTATACAACTGCATAACCGCACTTTGGTTTACATGAAATTAAGCCCTGATCATGTCAAGAGGTCGAGGGTGCAAATCCCCACCAGGGCAGAAAATTTGGTTCAAGATTTCTGTTCCACCAGCACCCCTAGCTAACTCGGCTGTGATGAATACACTGACTGTACGCTGTTGTTGGGAAGATGAGACGGTGAAGGAGAGGATTGGCCACCCACCCTCATATGCTGAGGATAAGAAAATGAAGTTGCTAACACTCCATACCCATGGCTGCTTCAGGGCTAGCTTAAGGGACTGCTCTTCTTCTTCTTCAATGCTTATTATAAAGAAGAGCTATCTGATTGCTGTGTGTGTGTGTGTCTTGTCTTGACTGACTGAATGATTCGGATATTATGTAATGCACAATCAACATTCCACATTGTTCAATGGAGTCTTCCATTACTCTGGCTTTCTCCTTCTCACAATTGTCAACGCCATTATCGTCCACTCTATCGTTGACATCAGCATCAACATTATCAGCATCATCACAGTTGTCACCATTATCATTGTCATTGTCATCATCACTTCAATCTCCATTGTGGTCATTACAATCATTGCAGCCATTGTTGTGATCATCATCACAACCGTTGTCAGTGAGAAACAGAGTTAAATTGGAAAGAATTTCAGTAATTTTAGAATTTTCATATATCCATTCATGTAGAACAGTTTCAGCTATTCCGGAACGAGCTATTCGCCATCGTAGCGATCGCAGTTATGCCAGACGTGCTGTGGAATGTCGGGTGTTAGCTATGAGAACCTGTTCTGCTGTGCATGTGTAATACGTAGTTACTGGCCTTTTTTATACCCATGTATTGTGTGTCTGTTGAACGGTGGTTGAATCACGATTTAAATTAGATGGCAATTTGATGCTTTAGTCAAAGTATTTGGCCTCTTGACGTCCCAGGTTTAACACGGAATGTTATGAAAGGTAATTGTGCATTGTGCACTTGTAGTCTGGACAATAAATTTTTCATCAGTCTGATTAACCCTGGTTTGCCCTCGATTACCCCCAACCCTTCCCTCGATATATGTACTGGATGTGGAGTGAAATCTAAGCATTTAGTTTGACTGCTTGTCTGGTAAATTGCTGTCTTGAAGTCACAGTAGGGCCTATCACACTAGGACACTGGTTCAATTCTATCCATCATGGTATGTCAACAAGGCAATTCAGATCAGTAAGAACTACTGCTCTTGTGTGCAGTAAACGGTGACTTTCACCAACTCCTTCCTCTAAATCCGGTTGCAGTGCCAACTGACATTTTGAGGAATGATTTTATGTCCTCTGGCAATCCATTGGCAGTTGGAGCCGTAAACAAAACCAAGGCATAAACACTTTCATCCGTCTGGCTGCCCAACGATGGAGGAGAAGCAGGAGGAGGAGAAAGAGGAGGAGGAGGAAGAGGAGGAGGATAATTATGTCTGTGTCAAAAACCTCTAAATGGTAGACAAGGGGTTTCAGTTTTCCTTATTTGCCATGGATACTTGGAGAGTGGCTGCCTGTCGTCAGGATACCTTGTAGTGGAGTGGCTGCAACATTAGCAGCAGCCAGGTAATGCCCAAGCCTCTGCCAAGAACTCCAATGGCCCCTTTTGCAGTCTTTTTGTATCAGTGGAGTATAAGTATTGTATAAGTCTTGGAACGGACAATGGAGTGTCAACTAAGAAGCGTGGACAGGACTTCATCGGTGGATGGTATAGTTTATTGCAGGCCATTTTCAACCTTCGAGAGTATCAGTTCGTTTGGGATCATTAGTACACTTCCGGAGCTGTTGCATTAGGGGGACATTATCAGGTTTTACGTTAGTGCATTCGCTTCTGTTACAGGACGTTTGGAAATCATGCAGCATGCCTTCAGAGCATTTACTTTCAGAGGTCCTTAGCGAGGTGTTCTATAAATAACGTATATATTGGTCTGGTTTATATGTCAAGTGAAGGACCTGTTTTAATATGCTCTCCAGACTCTCAAAGGTAGCTTGAACATGCACACTCCACAGGAATGTTGTTGACTTTTACATTCGGCATTAGATATTATTATTGCTGTTTTGTCTTTAGTTAGTCGTAATGTGTCTTGCATTAAACTCTGGTAAGTTATGGTAGCTTTTATTGTGTCTGAGTATATTACATTATGAAGTTTAATTCGGTTTGTGGTCATTCGTATTGTCTTGTGTACAGTATAACCGTTGGAATCTCAGCAATTCATGGTATGCCACTTCGTGCATAGAGTGTCAGCCAATATCTGGTAGAGAGTTCTGATATGCTTGGATCCTTTGTAGCCGTCCTGAAAACTTCAACTCTGCTAGCTATGCAGGCGGGCGGCAGCTCTCTAACTAGGCCGCTCTCTTCATCGGGCATTTTTCTGCGTTCTAATCTCCGCCTTCCTTCTGATGTGAACGAGTCTTTTCGGTGATTTGTTGTGACATTCCTGTTTTTTTCTTGCTTCCCACAATTCTTAACCAATGCCAAATATTTCTGTGATGGTCTGTGCAGTTGCTTGCCGTGTTCTGCCCTGGCACAAGCAAGACACAAATTACACGCAGTTTGCGTAAATAAATAATTTAACGCAAATGTGGAAAGTATACATAAACAGGAAGAGGAATGCCTCAGCTAATGAATCAGTAATGCAGCAGACCATGCAAACGCTAGAGAGCAAAAAATGTGGAAGGTGCAAAAAGTGCATGCAATAGATATCGCAGTGATTGGAATGAAAGAAATGTTGCTGATGCAAATGGTGATGGTTTCTCAAATAGGAAAATAATGCTTCTATGTAACAGAAAGCATACATTCAAAGTGTATTCATCTCAATGAAAGGAATTTGAAATACAAAGTGAGGTGCTTTAATCGATCTGACAACCATCCCTTATTCGCCTAGACAGTCCAGGAATCGACCTTGTGCATTCCACCATGTCTGGATTGATCCCAAACTGTCCCGGAACTTGGTGTAAATGTGCATGTATAACATGAATTTCGCTCATACTATGCCCATAAGCCTGGTATGTTACTGGAATTTATTAGAAGTTATGCTCTTGAAGATGGTTCCAATTTTATATATAGGCCACTTGTCTTTTGATGATTCAACTGTAATTTTTGATGACGATTATTTACAGTTGACTGTAGATCGTACATTATACTGAGGCAAGATTCATTAAATAGGCCTACAGTGATGTGGATAGGGTAAATTAATAATGGCATATTGTGCGATTATGGGGGACTGTGGGCGTTCTGGATTGGCAAAATCGAAAGTTGGCAACCCTATGCTTAAACTACAGGAATTAATCAATCAATCAAATCAATCAAAACTTTTTATTGAAGCCGTATCAAATCACAGAACACTCCAACATGAAATATCAATATCAAAATTTAAAAAAATTGTGTATGCATCATTCTAGTAATGATTTTCTGTTATTTCTGTTTTTTCCAGAGATCCCCAGTTACCCCAAAGAGCCTTCATGTGCTGACGTCGTCTGTGAGACACTTGTCACTCCAACTTGTCCCTCAGACTCCCTGATCGTTGTTGGGCATTCTCACCCTAACAAGTGCTGCCCAGAGCCGCCATCTTGCCGCTGCAAGCCTTGTCCCACGGGTGAACTTGCGCCGTGTGAGCCTGGCTTCGTTCGTCTGTTGAAGGTCGAAGGATTGTTCAAACCAGGAAATTGCTGTGATATCTTCGAGTGCATAGAGCACGGTATGCATACATCGGTTTTATTGAATGGATTAATTATTAGATTGTTTGGTAGATTAATTAGTCGGGATTTTGCCTGGCTAGTTGACCAACTGACTGACTGACAGGCAGCCTGACTGACTGACTGAATGGCTGGCTGGCTGGCTGGCTGGCTGACTGACTGAATGGCTGGCTGACTGGCTGACTGACTGCCTGCCTGCCTGCCTGCCTGCCTGACTGTCTGACTGACTGACTGAATTGCTGGCTGACTGACTGACTGACTGACTAACTGACTGACTGACTGACTGACTGACTGACTGACTGACTGACTGACTGATTATTCTTGTTGTCACTTGTTAGCTGAGGGTTTACTCAGTCTCTCTCACCCACTCAAACATTCTTTGGTATATTTATTCATTTGTTGTAGGCGTCTGTTGAATCTAAACTTCTGAAAATAGTCCGGCGCTGTTTGTTGTCGGCGTCAGAGAGTGCGGCCTAGTTCAGTTCGTGCTGCCCCCTTGGCTGTATTTGAGCCGCTTCCAAGTGCATACAACATGAATAAATCCATGTTCAAACAATCAATAGGAGTTCTTAATTAAGGCTGCATTGTATCCATTCAAGTGAGACTCTGTTGTATTGGCTGAGTTCTTGAGTTTGTCGGATCTCAGCTGACATTGAGCCTCTACTCAGAGGCCCATCCATCATCCTCACTGTACTGGGTCTATTCAGCTGAATGCCTGAAAAATCAGTGGAGATTAGAATCGTTATTTTGTAGATTGGGCCAGACAGCTATGAAAAGCTTCAGCAATACTGTAAGAAATTTGCGATTAACCCAGAAAATCTTTCTTATTCATCAAAGTTTGCCCAAGTTTGATTAAACCTTTTTAAGTTTAGATGTATCGATTTTTGAATTTTCTTTTGGAAAATTGATCTACTGAAGCCTAAAGATGCTTTCGTATCTGAAAAGTGAAACTTGATGGGATGATCGTAAGTCCATATCAGAAGAACTTAATTGAGCAAGCAGTAGTTCCTTTCTTTTCACACCTTGTTACACAACAAGACCTTTTCTACCCTTTTCCTAATAAATAACTTTGTTTTGTAACACTTTATAGACAAGCTCTAAGGCAGGGAGCTCAGAGTCAAACGAACCCAGGAGCCAAGGGCTCAAGCACAAGGATTCAAGGGCCAGATAATATGAAGTATATGAGGTAGAAAAACAATGTGAATGATACTGAAATGAGAGAGAGAGAGAGAGAGAGAGAGAGAGAGAGAGAGAGAGAGAGAGAGAGAGAGAGAGAGAGAGAGAGAGAGAGAGAGATAGAGAGAGATAGAGAGAGAGAGAGAGAGAGAGAGAGAGAGAGAGAGAGAGAGAGAGAGAGAGAGAGAGAGAGAGAGAGAGAGAGAGAGAGAGAGAGAGAGAGAGAGAGAGAGAGAGAGAGAGAGGTAATGTGTCAAATTCAGGAATTCCAATCTCCGCATACTTCATCATTAAGGCAAGATTAGTGGTAAATAGAGAATTGGAGAGCTTAATTTTCTTGAAAGCATTAATCTCGTCCTGGAGGCTGAAAACCTTTAAAAAACGAGCCCACACTTTAGCCACATGCAGTTTCACTTAACAAGGTCATGTAAACATAGAAGAATGTGCTTAACAAATCTAGGCCTGTATTAGAACCTGTATAGCTCAAAACTTTTATACTGAATTTATACAGCACAATTTTAATGGTGAAACAATAATTTCTTGATAAAACCTTTCATATAAGATAATAAAAAATTGAAATATTAATTAATTTATCTATAAATTATGAAAAATGATAGACCAAGGATGCACAGGTAAAAAATTAGTCTGCAAGCCAAATTTGATCTAGGGGCCAAGGGTTTGGATCACTGCCGTTTTGGTTGCTGGTGATTGAGGAAGAAAACTATCTACCGGTATCTAGGTTGCCTTGCATGGAGGAAGACATCTTAACCCAGATTAAGGGCTGTGCTAAAAGTGATTCTTGAGCCAGCTCTAGAGTATTAAGGTTTTTTGTGTAGAAAGCCACCTTTCACAGCCTGACAGGTGGGGGGAGTTTCGGTGGAGGGTTTACAAGGCTAAGCATGACGGATGAAAGATAGCCTTTGATCCTCACATGGCCAGGTTGCTTTAGGTTACCTCAAGATGTTTCCTTTCCTCAGGTCATCCGGAGATAACGAGAACTAAGGGATGATTGCTGGTAGGCGTCCTATACCGAGGTGATATTGTTTTCTGTGGCATCTAAGGAGGATGCTCTTCCAAATGACAAAGGTTATCTGGCGTCGGCTCCACGTCTTCCCCACTGAGGACGATATCAGACACTGCCGTTGGGCCGTTCTTCACTGTCGTTGTTGGTTGCAAACCATTAGGAGCACGGCTTTTATGCCTGACAATACTTTTAAGACTGGCAACAATTTAAGACAATGGTGCCTCTTTCGAGATTGGCAACAATTTCAGATAATGGTGCCACTCTAAAGATTGATGCCACTTCCTTCAAGACAATGGTACACTTCTAGAGTTAGCACCACCACTTGTAAGACAATAGTTCTGCACTGAAGACGAGCACCTCTTGAAAACAATGGTTCACTTGCCACTTCAAGGTTGTCAACAGCTTTAAGACAATGGTGCCATTTTCAAAACTGGCATAACTTCCAAGACAATGGTGCCACTTAATGATGTCACTTTCGTAACCTTGGTACTTGTTTTAATACTGCAGCCTTTGGCAACGGCTGTGGTGATGAAAAATTCTAACAGAGCCTTTGCAGTTTTGTTTTGAAGTCATTGTTTATTCATCCATTTTCAACAGTACTATTAGCTAATCATTTCAGAAGCATATGTTGAACCGACCCTTGATGTTTAGACACCAATCATTATTTTGCTCTTTAAACACAAGTTTTATGTGCTCTTTATGAAGAGCCTTGGATGCTCCTCCTCTGTGACCTTGATAATATAATAATATATTTGTATATATGACAATGATAATAGGGACAATTCCTAGTGCCCAGTGTTCTAGGTTTTGTGGCACAGTGTATTGCCTTTGTGAGGTACTTAATAATGACTTTAAGTTAAGTCTCTTGATTCACACATAGATATATAATGGTATGTAATGTAAGTAACAGAACATTTACCTGGTATATAGTATCTTTAAAATACCTCCATTTCAAAATATGCCTTACAGTTCACAAAGTACTGGATTTTTCACTTACCTGTTCCATATTCACCCCTTGTACAAATAGATATTGAACTTAATCCATGGGTACTGTGACTTTTGATGTGCCCTGACCCAAACAGTGTTGGGCTGTCAGGAAATTTTTGGTTGCTGGTCCAAAGCTTTGGGATTCGCTTTCAAATTCAGTCCGTTCTGTCAAATCTTTTATGTCATTCAGGTCCAAACCTAAGACGACTCATCTCTTTAAACTTGCATGCCTACCATCATTCCCTGGATTTTGTTTCTCTGATCTATAAAAGTTCAATCTGGCTGCTCCATGGACTATGATTTTTACTCAAAGCAACCAGGGACTGATGTACTATATGGAAGTTATTAAGATTGGGTTAGAATTGTATTCATTGCATTTCCCCACTGAGGGCTGTCTCCCAGTTGTTTAGGACCCACCCATGAATTTGATTTTAGCCAGACTAATTCTCATCTTATCGTTGAGGGCTTGACAGGATTCATAGCCCCACTTATAAATAAGATGACATTACGAATGCCATTACATTATTTTATTGCAAGGTCACATGGTATACGCACTTAAGAATAGATTAAAGCTTTATTAGAACTTGTAGATATAGATAGTCTGTGAAACTGGCTCCATTAACTCGAGTTTACCTTGGCAGCAGGATGGCAAAGCACTTGACAAGGTGGTTTTGAACGGTATGCCATGACTGGTGATATACAACAATGCAGAGGCTTTAGACGGACGGTTGAGGAATATTTAATCGAATCAGTTACTTCCCTGGTCAGATTTTCAACTTGACACATTCAACTCTAATTGTTGCGTCTGCTTTTCTTCCAGAAAACAAAGGCGTTGGCATTGCAGTGCAAAAGCCAAGACGCTGGAGAATTAGCTTTGGCGCCGCTGCTGATTTTTGCTAATGGCATGCAGTGCAGGTGGAATGTTGTGCCAGTTGGCAGCAAAAGCCGTTTACAGGATAATTTTCTTACAGGAACGTAGGCTATAGGGGATTGGCAGGGAACGAGAGGGCATTGACCAGATATTATCTTGACTTTGGGGATGTTTACCTTTTACTTGGGCAGAGCTGTTTTCTGCGATGTTGTAATCACTTACACATTCACACTATCGTAATTGGTTTCTCATTCCATTATCTGATGACTCCTTTCTGGCTCGTAAACTCGTTCTGCTCGAAACTGGAAGCGATTTTTTTTCTAAAACTGGCTCCGAAGGTTGGCGTCACTAACTTGTGTTGTTTACGGCTCCAGTTTTGCCTGTGGAAATCATTGTGAAACTATTTTTAATCACTAAATACCTTAGCAAATTAACTCCTTATCAACCCCAAGCCCACGGTAAACTGGGATTTATCAGCTGGACTGGAGAGGTACGGTTCCTTAATCACCGACTCAGATCCATCTGGATTCCTTTCGTCTTATCGGCTTCGGCCCGAAAACTGGAACGTAAATTTATCAAACTTTAGTTCCAAGGAGCAGAATTGGGAACTTTAAAAACCAGCTTATAAGAAAATATGTCAATAAATAAAAAGCTTTTGTATTAAATTTATACTGAATTGATTAATTTGTATAAGTAAGCATTTAATTGGTTACCGTGGGACACGTTATCCGATTGGTTAGAGCGCTCACCTTGTAACTTGGAGATGGTTACTGTGTAGGGATCTCGACCAAGTCCTTCACTCATAATTGCTCAGCTCTATCAATTGATCCTTGGTCAATAGATAGTGGTGCTTAATAAATGTATAATAATAATAATAATAATAATAATAATAATAATAATAATAATAATAATAATAATAGTAATAGTAATAGTAATAGTAATAGTAATAGTAATAGTAATAGTAATAGTAATAGTAATAGTAATAGTAATTAATAATAATAATAATAATAATAATAATAACAACAACAATTATAGCATATTCCTAGGGTATATTTGGTGCCTTGCAGCTGGAGTGTTGCGGGTTCGAATCCACCTCTAGCCGCCGCGTAGGGACCCTGGGCAAGTCCTTCACTCGCAATTGCTCATGCACTTCGGCGTGAAACTCCGATTCAGTGTCCGCGCTGTAGTCGGGAGCGCCTCTGAGTAGAAATCTTGAAGGGGCGCTATATAAATATCTGGAATGAATGAATGAATGAATGAATAGCAATAATAATAATAATAATAATAACAACAACAACAATAGCAATAGCAATAATAATAATAATAACAACAATAACAATAACAATAGTAATACAAATAATAAAAAATAGCTGTGCATGTGAAGAAGAAGAGCAGCATTCCCTGAAGCTAACTCCAAAAGGCAGCCATGGGTATGAAGTGTGAGTGACTTAATTTTTTAAGGCTGGGGTATAAACGAAGGCCGTTGAGGCGTTGACCTCCTTCCTGATCTACCTATAGATCATTTTACTTATTATAGCTGGGTCCTAGGCAAGGTCTGATGCCTGCTGGGTTTTAAGATACATATAAATTGTTCTGGCAATTTCTGAATATTTCCTTTTGTATCTGCGATATATTTTTGTTGCGTGTCAGTCATATGTATCCATCTTTAGACACATTCCAGGACCTCTCCGAGTGCAAACCAAATATACTCTATACCATTACTCATTATATCAGGAAGAAAATAGGAATACTTGGAGTCAGGGTTGGCAAGTTGTTGCCACCGCCGGTTATAACCGGTTATTGCCATGGTTATAACCGTCCCGGCAACAACCTCTTGGCAATAATGGCAACAACCTCTTGGCAAAAATGGCAAAAACATTTTGACAAAAATAGAAACTATTAATTATTGTGGTAATAAAATAAGGAATCTTCACAGTTAGCTTCATTTTTATTTCTTCTGGCTTGCTACTTTACAGAGTTGATTGATTTAAATATATCATGCTTTAAATCAATCAAGTTTTTCCATATTAAAATCACCTCATTTAAATAACCATATAATTTCTTCCTAATAAAAGACATTTACAAGTTTTACATCAAGTACAGTCAATATCGAATTGTGTAATTATGAATTAGAAATTTTGCCAAACCATTGGCTTCTATACACTACTAATAAATTATATACTACCAGGTAAGTATATAGAAAAGGCAATGACCCTGTTGACCTGAATATTACTACTGCAGTGCAAATGGCAGTTTATTTTGGAGTAGTTGAACTGTAGGTCAGAATTTTTTTTTTATCTTAATCTCATATAGTGAACTACATTTATACTAAGGGGTAATATAGATTTACTACAGTAGTTTTAATTTCCCACAAGAAACATTTATTATAACTATGCAGTCTGTGCAGTGAAATATGATTTTCATTTGCCTTGCCCTTACTTTGGAGAAAATGGGCAACAACTGGCAATAACCGGCCGGCAACAACTGGCAATAACCGGCAATAACCGGTTATTGCCACTGTCCCGGCAACAATAGGTTGTTGCCGGCGTTAACCCAACCCTGCTTGGAGTATACTTAAGGTAACTGGAGTATTCTTGGCATGTGTGACAGTGGCATACTGGTATACTCAGTTGCTATTGAGCTCTTACAGTATATTATGGGTTCATATTCAGAGAAATCATTTGGGATGATCCAGAGACTTCTCCAATGGGTTGTCCTGACTTCTTCAATGGATAACGATTCTTAATTACGACTTCCCTTGAAGCAATCATCGTTTGATGCCATGGACAAAACGATAATGGCTTTATATGTAGTCATTAGCTAAGGTTAAGTAAGTATATCCTTTATTGCACCAATTTTGGTTTACATTCTACAATGGCCTATAATCTCAAATGCTATTATACTTGGTCGATACGTGGGACCACTGGAAATGCAATCTATGGCAGCTACTTTTCATGTTGTGTATGTTTCTGTGGACAGTGTAGAGCAACAGTCTTGCTGCTACTTTTTGTCCATTTATTTATTACCAGTTAAGGACCAACAATCTTCCAATGGGGAGGATCAATTGCTTTGGGTGGTTCACCCAGTGCCATCACATTTTTCTCGGTTGTAGGTTGATGGCTGACACTGTGCAGACCCTTGTAAAGACTGACCTTTGCCCTTTGGCTTAGCGGAGGAATTGATGACCCTTCTGTCGACCTGTGCATGATATGCATGCTTTGTTATTTTCTTCTCCTTTTCATTAGTCCGTGTAAATCTGTCATCTGAACAGCCACACTTGAAGGCATCTGTACTCAAGCAGCCATTCCTCTCCCGAAGCATTTGTCTCTGGTTTGCTGACACCTCCTCCTTCAGGGAAATGGATTGGGTTCTTGGTGCCAGCAAACGCCCATTGCCAGGCACTTGTGACATCTATAGACAGAAATTAATAGCTGTCTGTCAGAGCCAGATGTGGGCCGTGATGTTGTTGTTGTTGGCTATGATGGACCGTCAGTTAGAGCAGTGGTTCCCAAACCGTGGCCCGCGGGCCAAAAGTGGCCCGCCAATCCTTTGAATGTGGCCCGCGACAGTCACTCACAAATTTTGAAAAAAAATTAAATTACCTTGTTTTCTTGATATAGGCTTCTGACAATTTCTTTGTTAAAGAAATAGTGGAAAAAAGTAAAAAAGTAACTATTATACATGACTTTTGCATGGGGCGCGGGAGAGGGGGGGCGCAAAATGAGGCTTCTGACGAATTTGTTCACGGAAAAGACGGAAAAATCATCAGAAATTTTGGCGGAAGAAAAAATTTTGTTTAGGAAATTCTTGCCCCGGGCGCAGATCTCTGTGGCCCGCCATGATATTTTAAAAGTAAGACTTTGCCCTCCATCAAAAGAGCTTGGGAACCACTGAGTTAGAGGGACATTTAAGAATTCTCTTTTACTCCAAGTTTAAAAATACAGTACTGTTTGGTATCAATGAAATTATTCGTGGTTTAATGAGTGATCGTACAATCTATCTCACTTTAATTCTAACTTAGAGACAGAACTTAATGCGAAGACAGGTGCAGATGCAACAATGCACCACTTACATCGATATAGTAAGCAACAGCGCATTTACTAAGGCGGTCTGGAAAAGCCACTGTCAATAGGTGTGTCATCTTAAGCTGGTACTTAAGCATTCTAGAGTCATCCTTTCCTGCCCTGTTCTTAGTAGACCAAGAAAATAAGGGTGTAGGACATTGTCCCCCCCTGGACATTGTCCCCCCCGGACATTGTCCCCCTGGTCATTGTCCCACCTGGACATTGTCCCCCCCAGGGTAGGACATTGTCCCCCCTCCAGTCTAATATATAATCGTATAATATTCTTGCGGAAATGCAGGAAAATGCTGAAAATAATTGTTGGCCTAAATTGTTGGCCTAAATGGAAGTTTGATTTAGATTTTCTAATGACAACACAAACCCTAACCCTGACCCTAACCGACCCTCACGACGCTTAACCTGACCCTAACCGACCCTCACGACGCCATTAGTGCTAAACTTCTTCCATTGAACTAGGCTGATTATAATACATACTCCCTCGAATATGGGTGTCATTATTCGGGACCCCTAAAGCGCAAGTTTACCCAAAAACGGCAAATAAGGTTTATCAATGACATGCAGACTATAGGCTATTTTACACAGAGAGGGGGGACAATGTCCAGGGGACAATGTCCGGGGAACAATGTCCAGGGGACAATGTCCAGGGGACAATGTCCGTTCCCCGAAAATAAAGTTGCTTTAGGCTGACAAACGGTTTGACCAATCCTCGCTCACCTCAATGGAGTATTTTAAAGCTCTTTCATCTGTGTTGAATTTTGGATACGCAGTTCAACGTGTTAATTATTAACCTCTTTATTAATAGTTCAAAGTTTTCAAACCTGTTGATCATTATGCAGCACCTTTACTTGGAGGGCATCTAATATATAACAGTTTGGTTCTTTTAAGAGCAGCTTATGAAAAATCGTTCCTTGTCTGGTTCAGCCTTCTGATTTGAAGGATGGGTAATTTCCAATTAATAAGATGCTTATTTATATATAAATTATTATATGGGACATGGTGGTGTAGCAGTATGTTCTGTGCCTTGTAACTGGAGGGTCACTGGTTCGAATCTACCTCAAGCCTCTGCATAGCAACCCTGGACAAGTTGTTCGCCTATAATTGGCTTGAGGAAGGCAATCAATCGGAACCAACTCACTCATTAAGTTCATCCTTGGGTGGCATAAAAGCCAATGGACCTGCCTTCTAGCAGAGAATTCAGCATCGTATATATATTACAACAAGTTTAGTACAAAAACTGAGTTTGTGTCGAGCGTATTGTGACAGTTGTAGGCCATTATTCTGTCCCAGTTTCTGCCTGACACTTTTTGACCAACAATTTATCTGGGTGTCGGTTGCAGTTTTGCTTTTTTTTATTATCATCTGTGTCAGCATTTGCACTGATCTTCACATCTGCGCTTTGAACCTCAAGTTTGGCGAGGTGTCTTCATCCCAGAATGCTCTCGAAAACACTTCACGTCTTCGTTTGTGTTTGCTTGGCTGGCTAGGGTAGCTTATAATCTGCTATAATGCGTAGAGATCGTAATGTAGCAGACGGTCTCAAGTGTGCCAGTCCAGTTGTTGTCACATGCTGAAGCCTTCTGGCTCCTGGAATATGTTAACTCGTTTGCCCGAGATGTTAACTTTGCGACTGCTTTATCAAAGAAATAATCTTATTATCGGTGCTTGAAGCTTTAATCCAGAGACTTGTAGGAGCAATCTGTTGACGATAAGACTATTCACCGGGCACAAGAGGGCCAGTATCAGCACTTGATCAAGCCAAAGCTTTGACATCTGAATTCACATTTTTTATCTGCCATGTTACAGATAAGATCATTGATGGTTATATGTGTCAAGTGTGTGGCGTCGAGTTTCCAGGATGCACATCGTATAAGGGGGCATTGTTGATATCAGAGAAGGGTCAGATCTCCCACTTTTATCAGAAGTGATCCATGAACTTTATGCAAATTTTTATAGCTTATGTAGAGCTGGTTTATAGTAAAAACTTCTTCAGTACAGGCTGCTATGTCATCAGTTACAGTGTGACAATTGTTTACCATTTGTACTTGACTTTGTATTATGGTACAGAAGGTCGGTCTGTTCTTACCCAGTTTTAGCTCCCATCAAGTTGAGAGTCAGCTTAGCCAACATACAGAGTGTGCCTGTCAAACAAATGTGGAAAAGTTTTTAATTATTTGTGTCCGCTTTTCAGACCTGGACATTTGAAGTAGGGCTGGTACTGATTAAAAAAATTAATCTCCAAAATCAAAAACACTTCAATGATTAAACATGCTGAAGGTTATAGGTCAATGATGTGTTTGAACCACGATAAGCGAACAGTTTATTGCAATGAAGACGATTAATTTTGTCGCCATCTTCAGCATTTACCTTAAATGCAAAATGATCACTTAATTTTCCACTCAAACATTTCACATTATCATTGTTCGTCGTATTGTTTAGTCTGGAAATGGGTCACTCGACATCATGAAATAAGGAAAAGAAATTAATCGAACAAGCCAAAATTAATAGACTAAATTTTTTAATGATTAATCAATTAATTAATCATTAAGATCTGCAGCTTTAATTTGAAGTAACCATCCTGTAGACTACCCTGCCATTTTCATTTTTCAAGAAAAATGGACTTGCTTTGGCCAGGGATGTAACTAGCATTGGGCAATCGAAGCTGAAGCCCCCCAAAATAAATCAAGCCCTCTGGTCCCATTATAGGCTCGGGCTACCGCACTCGCCACACTCAAGGTTTAAAGCCCCCCCAAACGAAAACTCCTAGTTACATCACTGGTTTTGGCACTTATGAAGCTTATGAAGATGTGCAAAGAGGACCAAGATTACCAATATTACCAAGACCTATGTGAAATTTAGTGGTGGCAAGTTGCACAGTTTTCATGCTGTTGTCTGACCTCTTTATCAGTTTCAGTTGAATTTTGACATACACGTAGGATATATTGTAGCTGTAACTCGGCATGGAGAAGAGATTGTGAAACCATCATACCTCGTGTGGCCTCTCAACTGACAGCAGTAGTCATTTACAATGCAGAGGTCAATTTGTACACAATGCAGAGTGAGCGGTGACGGACTATTTTTGAGCCATTCCACATACTTTGCATATTTCTAACCTGTCCTCGAGATTATTGTGGCCGTAAGACCCTGCAGCATTTGTGCAGACGCCTAGCACTTGGCCGTCAGCCTTGATTCATTTTCCTTTGGAGGGTGTTGTGATTGATGGTAAACAACCCCTTGTCCCAACAAAACATGCACTCAGGGGGTTCTGAGGGTGAAGGCGATGATCGATTTACGAGCTGTATATTATAAGGAGAGGGGAATTTTAGAGTTTGTTACAGTGATCATTATATCTGAAACCACTTTACACAAATCATTCCTTTATAGGTCTTAGTACCTTGAGGCAAGGCCACAGGGTCTTGTCTTGTGCAGGGATGCTCCACTTTATTACCACACCCTGTAATTACTTCACACATAAGGAAACTGCTGTACCATCTGAGAGCAGATACAGACCAATTTGCACCCCACATTTTGCCCCTCCGAAGTTTCGCCCCTAGGAAATATACAAATGAGACACAGCACATTAATTTTTATGAATTATAAAAGAACTGCCAGTCCTCTTAGGCTCTTAAAGTCTTAAATGTAATGCCTTGATGATTACTTGATGGCCTTCGTACTGCCTTTGCAGACTACCAGGGTACTTGATGTATAATTCAAAGCTGTTCCAGAATGTTTTGATTCTTTGGTTCTCACATTCCTACATTTGACTTGTCTTCCATTCAACGTGTAATTGCGATTGTAATGAATCATTTTTTTTATATTGCAGCACGATTCTGTGATCATGTCCCTTGTGATGACGCCATTTTGTTCAACACCACATGTCCCAATGACAGCGTTCCACTGGTGGCTCCCCCTACGTCGTCGGAAGAGAGCTGCTGTCCATCAGTCCAAAACGGGTAACTAACAACTTTTTTTTTTGTAATATGCGTAAAGTAATTGCCTAGTGCAGGGATTGCGAACTTATGGCACGCATGCCCAAAGTGGCATTCTTTCAAATTTTTCAGGCACGTTGAATTTGGAGCGTCCCCCAAAATTTCAAACTTAGAAATATAAAATCACTGTAGGAATCCACATTTTCTATTACATGAAGGACTTTACTGTTACACCATTCTAAAACCATCTTTGAAATAATGTGTTTTCATTAATACTCTGTTAAAAACCATCTTTGAAATAATGTGTTTTAATTAATACTCTGTTACGCTTTGTTTTCTCAGGTAGGTTTAACCTGCGAAAACAATTATATACTGCAAATTCCGAGGGGCACACAACTTTATTTTTTACAATGTTTTAACGGCATTTTGGCATGCACCTTAGAAAAGATTCGTCATCCCTGGCCTGGTGAGTTTGGAAGTATATTGATGTTGGCAATTCAGTGACTCAGTAGTTGAATCAGTGTAACGAACAAGTCAATACTCAAGTCTTCATGGCTAAATTCCTAACAGTGATTAAGTGTTCTGCATGATTCAACAGCAGATTGGCACTTCCACTGGCTGGCTACGGATAGCTTGATCAGGTTCCATTCTTATCTTGGGTGGGTTGGCCGTGTTTAACAACTTAAACACTTTTTTGTTTCTGTGTAGGCTATTTGAAATGGAATGAATTAATGCCAGGCTCTACTGTTATGAGCTGTAGTAGACCTCCTGATTTCCAAAGTCATTGACTCTAAGTGTCAACATAGATGCTTGACTCCAGCTATGCCTCGCTTGTGCCACAGCTTTTGCTTTTCATTAACAGTGAGGACGAGTTCTGAACTGTCACACTGGGGAAGTTGGATGTCTTCTGAGCCCACTGTGTGGGGTTGATCTGTCTTCAAGGTGAACTGTCCAACTGTTGGCTGAGGAAGCAAGTGGGTGTGCAAGAGAAAAGAGAAACAGGGACAGATAAACAGCTAAACACAGACAGAGCAAGATACAGATGGAGCTAACTATAGAAGATGGGCAATTTTTTCTCAGGTCATTAGGTGGATATCACTCACGTTTTTAGATGCACAGCTTTTCGCTGTCTTTCGTGGGACTTGGTAGCTAGCTGTCAGCCTATCCTTCCTTCAGTGGGTGTGGATGGTGTTTGCTAAGCTTAGCAGGTGCCCTGAAGCAAGAATACATAGGGATAGTTTTCTGACGTTTGATTGACGAGTCTAATGGTATCATCGATATGAGGCCATTTATTTATGTCTTTCATTTTGGTTGGGTGTAGAAAAGGAGGTTCCCCTGACTTTATTCTGCTTTATTTCCCTTACTTAAAAAGCTTGCAACAGCAAATATGTATTTGCTCACACCAGCCTAAACTAATGAGCCTTGAGTTGACTTTTGAAACATAATGCCAGACGTGAACTGCAACAAAGTTGCAGTTTATTTAAACTGCCAGGATATGTCTGCTTGCATGTGGGCTGTGTCTAACTGGGAGTGACTTTGTTAGCAAAACAGATGAACCAGCAGTACTTAGAGATAAATGGATGTCTGTAAGACTGGAAAATTATTCATTTATTATTGCTAAGTTGTTTTAACACAGTTTCTCACAAGCTTCAAAGGCTTAACAAAACAGAATATCACAGTTCCGTAATATTTTTCTCAAATATTTGCTCAGTTAAAGTAGTGAGTGGCACAACAGTCTGCTACTAAGCCTGTGATGATTTACCATGTGCATTTAGCCAAGGCTAAAAATGAGGGATGTGCTTAATGCTATGTAACTGTGTCTTCTGCAATCGTGGCATTGGTTGACTTACGAAGTTGAGCTTCTTAGCAGACTATCGTAAATTGTGTTTAGTGACATGCATATCGCTGGTGATCAGAGATGGGTAACTAATTGATTAGACACTAATCGATTAGTTAATTGATTAGACAAACAGCTAATTCTAATTCTAATCAATTAGCATATTAGCAAATTTCAGCAGCTTATTCTAATTCTAATTGATTAGCAATTTAACTTCAACTTATCGATTAGCTAATTGATTAGACATTTTAGGGAAACAGCTTATTCTAATTCTAATCGATTAGCTGCAAGATTTGGCTAATTCTAATTCTAATCAATTAGCACCTGTCTGCAGCTAATTCTAATTCTGATCGATTAGCAATTTGACTAATCATGCCCATCTCTGCTGGTGATCTCTTGACGTCGTAATAATTCAGTCAAATTATTCACTGAGCAATGTTTTATGGCCATCAGATTTCAACAATGCACACATAATTGTCTTTGCGGTTTCAGTGGACATCAAAGACAAGGACTTAGTCTATTAGTCATTGCAAACACTAATATTTACAAACATTAATAGCCATTGAAAAGCTTTGAGATAACATCTGGCAGTCATAAACTTTCGTGTTGACAGCTATTTCTGACAGAAATGCTTAGTCAGTGTTAACGGCCAGATCAACCAATGAGGCCATAAATATTCATTTTCCTTGAATAATTTAATGGCATAAGTATGTGCAAATACCCAGGTGCTGATACCACCGCTTTGAAGATAAGTAACGGAGGAACATAAATATTCATTAAATTGCGAAGATAAACAAACTACAGGAGACTTGCACAACTGTAGCAATGTTTGTTTTGTGACTGCAAGAACAAAAGTGTTTTTTTTCTCCTGGAAAATTCTTCATCGGAGATCGACCTATAACCATGGAGACTGCCTTGCTGTTTGACCTCGTTACTGCCATCCAGTGATTGGTGTACAGCATTTGTCGGTCATTGATTATGGGGAATACTAAACACAACAAATTCTTTCCCACTCGGAATACAGCCATTCACTCTCAGTTGCATATGTCAGATGTTGTTTTGAACACATTGCGAGCTGGCCCTGACAATTACTTGCAAAGAGCTGGGTATATTTTTTTGCATTTGATTGACAGGTCTTTCTGATAATAATTTATTTGTCCTTGTTGTCCAGCATTTGTTACCTCCTCTGGAAGATCTAGCTATCAAAACACACAAACGCACTTTGTGCACTTCATTTTCGAGGACTCCTATGATTGATGAAGTGTGCTTAAGATAAATTCGATTAGCCTGACCTTACCTTTGCTACTTTGACTTTTTTACTGCACCTTACGAAAGTGTGTGTATTTAGGCCTACTTTTCACATACCTGGCAATGTAAACCATTTGTATGTTAACCACCTTCATACCCTATATTTGCTTAAACAAATTACCATACTATAACGTTATCATATGTAATGTTACTTTACCAGTGTACAGTTCTTCACGTTGTCTGAATGTGCGGGGTGTATCCAGGATAAAAAATTTCAGAGGGGTTTTAAGTTTAGGGGGTAAGGGTTTCCATTGAAAATTGTCATATTTTTCTACATTTTTAGTTTATTATAAAGGTAATGCATTTATTTCGGGGGAGGTTTGAGCCCATAAAACCACCCTAAATACGCCTATGTGAATGTGTAACTTGTAATGCTAACTTTCCTGCTGTCATTGTCATCCACAGGTGCACGTGTAAACCAAAGAGCGAGTGCAAGATTCGACACTGTCCCATCGGTCTACAGAAACGGGTCCGGAGGCTGGCAACTGGATATCCAGGTTCCTGTTGTGACCAGTTTGATTGCATCAATGGTATGTGCCTCACATATTAACAACATCCTTCGTTTTATTGCGTCGACCTTGATGGTCTGTTTTCTGGCTTTTGACCTATAACCTATGAACCTCTAACTTACCATTTTCTGTTCTGAATCATGTTGGGTTAAATGATGGTCTGTAAGGAATGGTTGACCTTAGACAAGCTTTGCTAAGATAAGCTTTGCTTATCACTCCTGCAGTGCACAAGTACACAATAGTACTTTATGGCTTGCATGTATTACTTGCTTCTGACGAGTTTGGTTCCTTGAGGCACTGCAGAAATGTTGTACCATTGCAGCACAATACCTGGATTAGAACTTTGTACAAAGAAGCATTAACGCAGATAAACAAAGGCTGATGTATGAGTAGACACGGCATGCACACGCTTAAGCGCACACAGCGATTTAATTTAAACACAAGGCACATATGCATACCTTGATCAACCAGTAGCCCAAGAAAAACCTGTGGTGTATTATTAGTGTGGGGTTTAAGTATCAACCTCTTTGGTTACTCTGTGAAGAAGATACCATTTTGGTGCTAACCATGAATGGTTAAGGGAATGAGAACTAAAGTTACGTGTTGTTTTGTTTGAAATTGAGAACTAAAGTTACTTGTTTTTTTTTTAAATGAGAACGAAAGTTACATGTGGTGTTTTGTTTGGAATTGAGAACTAAGTTACTTGTTTTATTTAAAAATGAGAACGAAAGTTACGTGTGGTTTTCAGCCTGCTAGTGAAAGAACTTCTTAATTGATCTGATCATCAGCATTTCCACTTTTCTTACTTCTTAT
The DNA here is from genome assembly GCA_020284085.1 of Aporrectodea caliginosa. Taxonomy (NCBI): domain Eukaryota; kingdom Metazoa; phylum Annelida; class Clitellata; order Crassiclitellata; family Lumbricidae; genus Aporrectodea; species Aporrectodea caliginosa. The sequence goes on along the minus strand of JACEVL010000180.1, from coordinate 943,816 downwards.
CTTGCCTTCTTATCTGTTTTCCAGGAATGAATTCTTAGCTCAGTTAAACACGTCTTTCTCAAGTTCACTTTACAACAGGCTTTCTTAGCCTGCCATACATTCACACCATTTTGCTTATGCAAAACTTTTTGTCTTCGAATCTGGAAAAACATTACACTGAAAACTGCTGTAGACAAAAATGAAATTAAAATGGTAGGCGAATATTAACATTTAAAAGGGTTTCCAATTCTTAGTGGTTTTATATAAGCCAAGGAAGGGTCACACAAACATTTGTTTTAAAAACGACACACACAGTTGCACACACATATGCATGCAATTGCATACACACTCATTCATGCATTGGTACATGCGGTCGGTCGTACACCAGCACAAAATTTATCACATACAGACAGTGTCTAGCGATATGCTGGCATTCAAAAGCTGTCTTTCACTCTTATTGAATCTGACAGTTTGACGAAATTAGGTGTAAACATTGAACCACATTTGTATCCAGTGTAACAGAGTGTGATGTTATTCAGAAAAGACTTACACCAAGTTGCTTTCATCGCATAACTTGATATGCATAGTATAAAAACAATTTGTCATATGTCTAACTATGGTCGGATGTACTTTAGAGAGAAGATCTGATGATTCCATGTTTTACCGAACGTTGTGTATGTCTGCACTGTTAGGTTCCAATCCAATCTGTTTGCACAATGGCACAATCCGGTCAGACGGAGAGACATGGAAAGTGGACGAATGTACGACGTGCGTTTGCCAGGAGGGACTCACCTTCTGTGAACCAGTCCAGTGTCCAGCGTTGTCACGGTGCAGCTGGATCGGGTCACCAGATGGAGACTGCTGCCCCGTCTGTAAAGGTACGTGGCATGTCTCTATGCAAAACCCCCCTCATGGGGAGGAGGCTTAGGGTAATGGTAACACTCTGGCACGATGAGCAAAAGATCAGCATGGATGAGGGATCGCTTCCCACTACCCTCTCAAAGATCCACTCAGCCTTTCATTCGCCAGATGGCATTAGTAAAATGAGCAGTAGGACGTGATGGACGCCTTGCATGGCTGCCAAACAGTTAAATATGACTCCTGTAATAACTTGTGATCATCCGTTCATACTATGAATTGTAATCATACTGTGGTGTGTCAGTTTGAAATAATAAACGAAGATTATTATTATATCACTAGTCCCTAGTCGTTTATTGTTACATATATTTGGCAACCATGTTAAGGCCTGGTAAACTATATCTCATTTGAATTAGTGTTGATGTATAGATTGGGAAAGTGAGGTGGCAATGGAGTGGTATTCATTTTAATGATATATATAATTTCGTTTATTGAAAATAGAAAGTTGACACAATGCAGCTGGATAGACAAAGCAGGATTATAGACCACCCATGGTCAGTGCCTGTTTATATCTATCACAGTGGAGTATTATTCAGTGACTGAAGTTAATTTATTTAATGACATTTGCTTATTAAAGCCACCAGGCTCTTATGCTCGGGTTGTATACTTCTTAATTAAAAACACGAGATCTGAGAAGGCAGTATATACATCTCTTGTAGGCTGCGTTTCACCCGTGGGGGAGCTGCATGTCAGTGGCGCCACCTGGCAGCAAGACAGTTGTGTTACGTGTCACTGTGAGGCAGGGCAGGTCTACTGCCAGGCACAGTTCTGTGCGGTTTCTTGTTCCAATCCGCGGACAGTGCCTGGAGAATGCTGTCCCGAATGTGATGAAGGTGAGTATATAGCTTAACACTTCAACAATGAGCTTGCATTGGTTTCCTGGTCACTGTTATATATATATATATATATATATCATCATCATCAGGATCCATGGGCCGAAGGCCGTAGGTGTCCAACGCTTGCATCAGATCCATGGGCGAGGCCCATTTGGAGTCCAATGCTTGCATTGGATTTCATACGTATTTTTTCTTTAGAACGGGGTATCTGCACCCATCCGTTCGTCCTTCGCACTTCTCCCTTAAAGAGAGTTCCAGGCTTAGGACTGGCTCTGATATCCACTATCTTGCGGTATCAGAGGCGGCGGTGCGGCGATATATATATATATATATATATTCGTTTATTGAGAAAAACAATCTGACAAAAACGCAGAACTGCTAACATGAGTGATAATGAATAATTAAAGTTCATTAGAAAGTTTTAGAATAAACTAGTAAATATTTTTATATAATGATCTCGGAATAAATTGAGAGTTGTCCTTGGGTGGGAGAGTATGGTTGTTCGTACACTCTTGTCGTTAAAGTGCTAAACAAGAAAACTTTTATTTATCTAATTTATCTGTGAACGTTAATATTTTGCATTTGATGACGACCATTGTCTTGGAACCAGAGAAAAACTGTACTGAAAGAACAGCTATATATAATTCAGATTAAGAATTTGCATGTAGTGTGTGTTAATCAGTGATTCTCAGAGATGTAGTTCAGAAGTTGAAAGATATTTTGGATGACGCACAGTAGTAACACCTGTCTATTTTTTTCTCTGGTTGCTTGGCTAAACAGCAGATTTCTATGAATGCACCGGAATGTTAACCCTTTACTTGACTGTGGGTGAATCAATTGGTTATATTTTTTCTATTTCATGCAGATTCATCCAGTGTGACCTTTGCTGCACACTGTCCACTATTGTCCAACTGTACTTTGATGTGTACTGATGGATATCGAAAGGGACCAGACGGCTGCTACAAATGCCAGTGTGATGAAATTCCTGAAGGTATATTATTATAAAGTGACTTTTAGTACAACTTAAATGACATTTTATTGATTTTTCATAATAATTTGCCTAATTCCATTTAGTTATTTTGTCAGATTTATTTTTATTATTCATAAATTTTATGTTAATTCAAAATGAAGACAGACAGTGTATGATTTTTGTAAGAATAGGCTGAGGCTGAAAACCTATTGATTTCTGAACAAAAATCATTTGATAAAATCTCAGCTTAGACAGATTTTTATCATCCAGCTTTTTTGAAACAGTTGTCTGAAATGAATGAATTCCGGACTTTGTAAACTTTTTAGAGTCCTGTGAACTCGACTGTCCCTATGGCTACCGAGTCGACCTGCTTGGAATCGAAGTCTGTGACTGTGCCGATCCATCGCCTTGGGTTCCAGTCCGCAGCACCGAACGACCCGCACATGCCAAGCATTCATCAGCAGTACAGACAGTCACTTCAGCACCAACTGCAGCTTGTCCTCCGATGAACGGTTGTACGAGGCAATGTTCCTATGGTTATCGGAAAGACAAGGCCGGTTGTCCTCGGTGCCGGTGCAACAAGTGTCCTCTTGTACTGGAGTGCACGAAGAAGTGCGTCACGGGGTTTGTCTACAACCCAGATGGATGCAGACTCTGCAAATGCTTAGGTTGGTTTCTTTAACCCTTTAACGACGAGCGTGTACTAAAATGTATGGGAAACCATAGGCAGCTCGTCGTTAAATGGTTAACTGTTTAGATGTGGGGTGAGCTGGAAATTCTTTTTTATTGTTGTAAATACAGCGATTTATACAGCATCATTGGTAGCAAGCTACTTCTAGGATGCTTTACACACACTTTCAACTGTCAGCACAAATACTAATGCTATAGGATAATAGACTTTTATTCTACGTAGATGTGTTTAAGCGTGTACTAAAATGTTTATGCGAATGCTGTGTATTATGCGAAGTTGAGAGCAGTGGCGGCACCAGGATTTCAGGTTTGGGGGGCTAAAACCCCAAGTTCTTCCATTTCTCCCATCCTCCCTGGCATTGGCAGTGATTTCCCACTTTTTGATTGGGGGGCTGAGTCGCAGTTAGGGGGAGGGCTGAGACCCCTATCCCTCTGGCCTCGCCACTGGTTGAGAGTTGTCTGCTTGGACTGTAGCAAATGCAGTGTAAACATCATCAATATTGCCATTGTTGTTAGTAGTTCCTGTTTAACAATGCTGCATCATTATAAACAGATGACTAGCGTCACCCTCCTCTTTTATCCAGGCTTGGGACTGGCTCCACCTGGAAACCACAGTGGCAGAGTTCATTGTCATAATCGTGATAAACACCAGCAGTCATAGTATCAATCATATTTGTTAATTCTTTCTAATTTCTACTTAAATCTATCTATCTATCTATGGAATTTATATAGCCCCCCCTTCAAGATAACTACTCAGAGGCGTGTATTAAAGCCTGCATGAGAAAGTAGCAGCCATTAGGTTGTCACAGCTGGTCTCCAAACGGTTTCTTTTACCGGCCAATCCAGTCTGAGAGGCTCCTTTGCATCCTGTTGGGATTTTTAAAGAGAAAATTTTTAATCAACCGTAAACTCCATACGTATACAGTTCAAACGAAGTCAAAAATCACAGAAATTGATTAGAAGGTCCTTTTGATTTCTTAATCAATTACTGTGATTTTTTATTTCATTTTGTTCTTTTAAATCTTTGAATGTGGTGTTCATAATTATTTCAGTTAACGAATGGTTCTTTTCAAATTTTTTGCTTAGAATGAAGTTAATTGTTTAAAGTAAATTGTATTGCGTCTCTAGACTCTGGTTTGTTGGAATCTTCAACAACCCAATCGCCAGTGGATGCTCGGCGTTGCATTTCCATTGATGGACAACGAATTGACGAGGGTCAGATCTGGTGGGATGGTTGCCGCAAGTGTTTCTGCCACCAGGGACAGGAGATGTGTGCCCTAGTGGCCTGCCCTGCTGTCCGATGCTCCAACCCAGTGATGAGACCGGGCAGCTGCTGCCCTTCATGTGGGGGTCAGTTGCGTTCAGATATATTTCCTATATGTTAACAAATGACATTGTTTATTGTAATGATAATTAATTAGAAGATACTGTTTGCAACCATTGCTTACATTTAATATTTACAATTAGAATAGAATGGAATAGTCTTTGTTGTAGGAACAATTGCAAACCGCATTTTGGTTTACATGAAAGTTTAAAGGATTGCTTTCTCTATTTCTGGATTAGACTATTTAGGCAGGGTATAAATTGTTTGATTGCATGTTATATTTATTACATTTATTAATTTGTATTTGTGTACAAATAGTATTTTTTAGCAAATCCATAAAAATAGTATTTAAATAAGTTATTTGTGATCTAAATACTGTAATATGATTTAAGACTTTGGTATGAAATTCCAAGTAATTTGCATTTGTTGACAAATGCATAGTTAACTTAATACTGCATGTGTGACACTAGCTCTGAAACTGAGACATCATGAGATCACCTTTATTTGCTCACCATCTTAGCAGGACATCAAAGGAAATTAATGTATACCAAACATTTCCAATATTGCATTATACAAACATGTCATCAGTATTGTCTTCAAAACCTTTGTTTCATGTCGTATAGTAAAAAGTTGTTGATGACGCAGTAGGAAGGATTTTAAACACTTTCATTCATAGATAAGAAGCTGTGAGAAATAAGGGCTTCAGGTATCACTTGTGAATGTTATTTATTTTTGCATGATACACCCCAATTAAATTATAACGAGAACTGTTATTTAATTCTTTTCAGGCGAGATAGCTCCTCCGATATCAGCGGGTTTGAATACATGCCATTCCACAGACGGACGTTACTTTGTCGAGGGTGAGACATGGCAACTGGACGACTGTACACAGTGCATCTGTCACCAGGGGTCAGCTCTGTGTACCATCGACAGCTGTCCACCGACCCTCTGTCACCAGCCGGTCATTCTACCACATACCTGCTGTCCAGTCTGTCCAGGTACTGGCCAATTTTATGCTTACATAACTTAGCTGGTGGACTGTGGTGTGTTAACAAATGCTTATTTATGTACTTAATTGACCTTTGCCGACGGATCAATCAGAAACAGTCGGTCACTCATTTGGTGGTCAGTCAGTTGAACATTTTTTGGGTCAGTTGTTTGGGTCAGTACTTTCTCTTTGATCAGTATTTCAGTTGATGACTATAAAATATTTAATTAATTTCTGGATTTTTTCGTGTGCTGGGTAAGTGTAATGTTGTAATGATTGATGTTTTCTAAAACATTCTTGGTCGTAGCAGTGAGGTTAAGCTGCTGTTTATTTTCCTTGATTTCTCCTCGGGTTTTACAGCATATGCTGTCCGACGCAATGATTGATATCGGCCCCATTTCTTTCTACGTTTATTTTCACCAGAAATCTATTGACAGGCGTATTTACAGCTTAGCGATGCAACTATCAAGGACAGACCTGGTTTGTGTGTGCTCACAATTTTCAGCCACTTCTAAGACTTAGAGATCTATCTTTTTCAAGACCTGTTTCTTCTCGTTATTTTTAACTCGTCTGTTACTGCTTTTCTTCAGAGTAGATGCCTCTGCCTTGTGTAGTGGCTTTCCTCAGAGTGTTGCCATTTCTGAGAGTGCCCTTCCTTTTATGCATTTCTAGTGCCATTCCACCTTTTTTCCCTTTAGTTTGCATGTTCGCTCTCTCTACACCTCCGCAGCTCTCCTATTTCTAGGCCACAGCGCAACAAACTTTTTCATACTCCAATAGCCTACCTTTCCATCGTGTGGTCTCTTATCTCTTCTCTTCTGATTACTGCTCTCTTCAATTGTCGGCCTAAGTGCACATGCCCTTGGGCATCCTGTGCTTCGTGGTAATTAACCCTCCCTGGTACCTGGTTATCTCTTCGCCCTTTGTTTCCACATCCCCTCCCTCTCCTGGACTAGTCGGAGTTTATGTCAATTACGTAATAGTTGTTTATGCTGTGTCCCAATGTTTATGTCAACATGTTATGAGTTTATAATTCTTTCTTAGAATGAAAATGTCTATCTTTCTTCTTTGTTATTGTCCTAATTTCAAATACCTGTACTAGTTCTTATGCACTATTGTTAATTATTCACTTAGTTATATAATTTCTATATATTTGATCAATTGTTTCATATGGGGGGTCCATAGAGTAATGGTAACATCACTGGCGTGAAGAGCATTAGGAAGCAGGATCGATTCCCGCTACCCTCCCAGAAGTCCATGCAGCCTATCATTCACTAGATGACTAGATGGCATCGGTAAAATGAGTATTAGGACGTGATGGGTGCCTTTCATGGCTGCCATATACAGTTAACTTCGACTCCTGCAATAACTTGTGATCATCTGTTCATTCTGAATTGTAATCATACTGCATTTATCGGTTTGAAACATAGTTGTAAAAAACGTTTTTTTCGTTTTTTATTTTTGTCCAGAAAACGTCGTTTTTTTGGTTTTTTATTTTTCGTCACGTTTTTTTTTCGTTTTTAATTTTTTTTATGTAACTTTATTTATTTATTTACTGTCTGTTATTATTTGTTTAATTTAATTTTTGTCTGATATCCCTTATGTTGTCTCTGTCCTTTCAAGGATTCATCATATTTAAGTCACTATTTGGTGTCATCAGTAGAGAAATAAACAGCAGAGTACAGGAAATAAAATTTATAAAAGTCATTTGAATTTCTAAGCTATCCAAAATGCGAATTATTTTCTTTTCCGTTTTTTCCCCGTTTTTTCCGTTTTTTAATTTTTTGAATAAAACGACGTTTTTTCCGTTTTTTATTTTGATTTTACCGTTTTTAACAACTATAGGGTTTGAAATAATAAAGAATATCATTATTTATTTTTATTGTAATTGTCTCCTTTGATTTCGTAAAAGTAGAGTTAGTTAGTATTTGCTTGTGCATTAATTATCAATTGTTTGCTGTGTTTGCAGACCAGGATGGCTTTCTGCCAGATGTTTCGTGGAAGAAGAATCCTCTGCGCTTCTGTCGCTCTGCGGGTGGGACGCGTTACAGCAGTGGTGACACGTGGCAGGTCAATGCGTGCCAGAGCTGTACGTGTCGCGATGGACAGATCCACTGCTTTGCCCAGACGTGTCCAATACTACGGTGCAACAAGACCTTCCTCAAGAAAAACCAATGCTGCCCAATATGCATGGGTGAGTTTATCACAGTGAATGTTCCATGATCAGAACCAGTCAATACACTACATTGAGCTGCTTTAAGTGGATTGGAGCCAACAGATTAACAACACCTTAGAGCATCAACGGTTATTTATTTCCACAGGAAACATTTTTGTGCAATTTTCGTCATATCTTTTAAAGGCAGATAAACTTTAAGTGTACAATAGTTTTATAAGGCAAGTAATCTTACAACACTTTTACTTCTTCTGTACTTGTTCATGTGTTCAGTCCAAACCAGTAAAACATGATCCGAGGCATATTCCATTCGTTAAGTTTCAATAGCTTTCCAGAATTGCATTCGTAGGCTTCTTTCCAGAATTGCATTCTTAGGCTTCTTTCCAGAATTGCATTCTTAGGCTTCTTTCCAGAATTGCATTCTTAGGCTTCTTTCCAGAATTGCATTCTTAGGCTTCTTTCCAGAATTGCATTCTTAGGCTTCTTTCCAGAATTGCATTCTCAGGCATCAGGTTACATTCCACCTTTAAATTACCTGTAATTTAGTCTTGGCCTAATTATAAGGCTTATCTTGCCTGCAACTCTGGTTTGCCTTACTTTTTTATATTACCACACCTGACTGGGCTAATTTATTTTCTTTCCAGACAATTCTGCCAAGTACTGTACGCACAATAGCAACATCTACGGCGTTGATGAGACATGGCTTCTAAACGAGTGTACAAGATGTATCTGCAGTGCTGAGGGACAGGTGCTCTGTATGGTCACCGTCTGCGAGACGCCAAGATGCGTGGCGCCGGTCGCTACGATTGGCACGTGTTGCCCCACATGTCCCAGTGAGTATCAAGTGGCACTTGATTGTATGGTAAATGTAACTTGGGTATGTAGTGTAAATGATCGTCTGTTGTAAGTTTAGTGCCTCTTATGCATGTCTGAGAAGTGTCTCAGGTGGTCTTTGTGTTGGCAGTTCTGTAACTATCAATGCAGTCGATTTAACACTTTAACCACGAGCATGTACTAAATGCATGGAAAACTAATCCACCTCGTTGTTAAAGGGTTAAGGGAAGGATGTATAGTTGTAAGGGAGATTGTATGATGGCCTAGTGATTAGCTTGCTGAACTGTAAACCTAGAGGTCTGGTGTTCAGATCCTCGGCATTACAAAATTAATTGTAGGATTTCTGTTCCCTTGGTGCTTACTAGTGAACCGAGTTAAAAATAAATGAGTATGGACACTGTCGGTTGGAGTTGAGATTGTGGGAGACCGAATAACCTACCTGACTTTATGTTCTGAGGCTAAGAAAAGGAAGCTGCTTTCAATTCACACCCATGATTTATAGAATGGATCTCTGTAATCTTCTCCATCCCTTTCTTCTCCATCCCTTTCTCCGCCTCCTGCTGTTCCTTGCTCCCGCTGAACTTCCATCAGTTGTTGTTTTGCTGCTTTCATGTCTGTTCGTAGGCTTCAATGATAAGATCGACATAAATCAACGCTTTGATGAAAAGTTTAGTAGATGAGTTTACAGAATATATGTATGTAATAAATCTTGTTGTTGTTCTTGGATTGCTGTTGTTTTATTTGTGCCTCAGCTGATTGATCCATCCTTGTTTCTACAGAGTGGTATTACACAGCATGTAAACAGTGTATTACGTTTGCCTTTTACTGATAATAATAATGATACTGATAATAATAGTGATAATAATAATAATTACAATTAATAATAATAATAAAAATGTCCGACCTGGTGGACATCATATGCTGGTCGATGGAAAAGCAGCCCAACATGAAACATATCAACATAGCCCAACATATCAATGAAATAATTTATAGGGCCCTCTCGAAAGCAGACATACGGAGCTCAAGGGAACCACTGGGATTGATCTGCACCTATGGCAAGAGAACAGATAGCGTCAAATTGGTCCCGCGGGCAAGAGGCAGATACCTAGCGTGGAACGCAATGGTCATCCACACGTTTGCATCATCGTATGTCCACAAAGCATCAACCACCGGAGGAGCAGCAGAACAAAAGTCGAACAACGCAAGCGCGCCAAATAGGCCTACTCAACGCTCCCTGCCACACATGAATTCGTCCCAGTGGCCATCAAATCATTGGGCCGCATAAATTGCACTGGACTAGAGTTCCTACAGGAGTTGGTCTGCCGCATGACAGAGGCAACGGGAGACCCCTCGAGAAAATACACCTTTTTCAATTCCTGTCCATTTGTACACAGCGTTTTAATGCATGGGCATTCAGGGGCTCTTTTGTTCAGCACATTGGGGACGAGAACTATTACTTTCTTATAATAATAATAATAATAATAATAATAATAATAATATTGTTATTATGATAATAATAATAATAATGATAACCTTTTTCAACACCTGTCTGTTTGTACCCTGCGTTTTAATGCAGTGGCATTCAGAGACACTTTTGTTCAGCACGATGGGGATGAGAACCTTTAACACAATTCTAGAGCCTGAGGGATATTTCTACCTCGGCCAAAAAATTAATAATAATAATAATAATAGTATAATAACAACAATTTATGGTTTTCTTTGGATTAAATTAATTCTGGATGTGTTGTAGATGGCACAAGACATTCAGCAAAGGATGGTTTGTCTGGAACAAACAACACAGGTCAGCAGAATGACTTAGTTTCAGTTCATCTGTAATACAACAAGCACTGTTCTCTATTATTGTATTGTATTGTATTGTATTGTATTTGAACACTTGTTATAGCGCCCCTACCAGATGATTATGGTTATTAATCAGACATTTTAACCTGCCAGCATACCCACAAACATTCAGTGGAATCCATAAGGGCCCTATAATAATCCTATATGGGACTCTTGGTCTTGTATGGACACGCTGGCAAGGTATCTAATGAAAGTGAGTTTTGTTGGAAAAAGGAGTATTCATCATATGAGAAATAACTAAGGTGAAAGACATACTGATTCTATAATGACAGAACAATATCTCTCTTGACAAACGATGGGTTGTCACAAACAGCTTGCCAGTGGATCTATTAGTTCAGTGTATCTATTAGTATAATGAATCAGAATCCGGGGAGGTCAAGCCGATAGTCCAGGTATGACTGGATGAAGGGCCGAACATGACAGAAGTGGCAAAATGAGTGAGATGTCGATGAATTGGATGCTGGCAAAGTTGCTTCAGATGGAAGTAACAGATCATTTAGTGTGGGAGCATGAGACTCCTCCTGTAACAGCATGGATTCCAGAATCACACCTGTCACAACCTGGTGTACTGGAAGACTTTCCATTTCCATATCCTGATGAAAATAGAAATGCTAAAGAGGTTAGCAGAACCAAATCTTCCGTGTTAAGACAGCAATAATCATGTTCACTTTTGGCCATGCATTTGTGCACTGCAGTGATGCACCAAGACTTCTTTGATGGGCATTTATATTTGAAGAGGCTATTACTGGCTCTCCAGTAATGCACAGCACTATTTTGCTCTAGTGATTCCACTTTTCTTGGAGGATAGTGTTGTTTTATACAGTGTAACCATTGTAACGCATCACCTGGTCTTCTGAAGGTACAACAAAGTAGTCGATAAAGTAGCAAATAATCCTTTTTTAATGAGAACAATGATAGCAACGAACTTACTATCTAATTTCTAATTTAACTTGTACCTGGATGCGGTGTGACATCCCGAATAATCAATAAACGAAGATATATATAACACGACTCAAACACACTGGACAATCTGACTGTTGTGTAAGACCATGTAGGGCAATTGTCTCTGAGAGGCACAGATGCTACATATTGTATATTACACTGTAAAAATTTTGCCTTAGTGAATGTTTAGATTTATGGGTGTGCTTTTTTTCTGCTTCAGATGTGGCTAAAGAGGGAGAGACCGAAACACAGGCGTTGTTCAACCGCACTTTAATTATTCTCGTTGTCATTATCATATTCCTGTTTATCATTGTCGTTCTGCTACTCATTCTTCTGTTCCACTGGCGCAAGAGAAAGACGCCCAATGTCTACCACACCGGTTCAAAGCAGCCGCCCAAATCAAACTCATTCTCCTACAAGTGTGGAACAGCGTGCTGTCAGAAACCGACCAACCTCGACTACAAGCTCCCAAACCCAACCTCCGTATCGTCAGGCACCGCGTCCTCAAAGCTCTCATCGTCGGATAACAGCCTAAAGATGCAACCATGCGTGTTGTCGTGCAACGAAGCAAAACCAAGCGACTCGGATGAAAGCCTCCTGGAGAAGTCGTCGTTCCAGCTCGGTTGCAGAGAATCGTTCGACGACAGCATCAAACTGGCGACGACTCGCACGACCCCGACTACGCTCGACTACGAAGTCGGCGTCCACTTCACCGCTATGGATCGGTTACGCATGAAACGCAACCGCCGCAGTGCTGGAGACGAGCTAGAACAGACACGCCATTTGCTTACGGCGACGCCAAGTCTCGGGGTAACGAATAACAATCGCAAAAGTTGGTAGACGCAGAGGTTAGCACGTCGCTGTTTGGCTGATGGTGCGATGTTGGGCTTGGGACTGCAGACGACGTGTGGAAACGTGTCACAGTATATTATATATATATTTGACATTTCTTTTTGATGAGCTGTTTCTGTGTTTGTCTAAATTAACTTAGCCAGTGCGATAGCGTCTTGTACAATTGGTAATATTTATGATACTCATTCGTTGGATGATGGCGACACAAAATGCGTAAAAAGGTCTGGTTCAAGTGTTTACATAAGTCAGTTCATCGTTATCTGTGACTTCTTATCGAGAGAGGGATCGTAAACTTAGATATTGTAAACAGAAGACGTACATTTTAAACACGAACTGGTTGGAAAAGAATACAAATGAACTGAAAAAGGAAATTTATGAACTGTTGCAGTAAACATCTTTTAACAAAGCTGACCTTTGGAACTCGATGTTGTGCGTAGAATGCTGTGCTTTTAGAAAGTGCCGCTTTGTCTTGTAGTTTTTCAGAGGAAACCAAGAACTGCACAGCAATGGACGTATTAAAGCGATTTCTTAAAGCTGCTTTTCACTGGCAAAATGCTTTGTTGTTGGTGAAGTCTTGGCTTCTGTCTCGATTTGCTGTAGATTTGGTTGAAATTGGCAAATATGAGAAAATGCTAAATTGCCAGATTAGCAAGGTTTTTGATAGTCAGCCGTGAATTTCATCAGGACGAGAAGCATTGATATCTGTAGGTCTAAGATAGTTAGATTTGAGCACAGCAGTTTCTAATTAAATAGATTCTCTGATATCAACCTTCATATCTGTTCGAACATATACAGGATATGTACCTTAATTATGCCTAATTATTTGATTGCAATCATCATCACAATGACAATGCATCGCACAATTATGCCTATTATTATATCATTATTATATTATTATTATTATTATTATTACAATTAAACGAGTGTAAGAAAAATAAGTTCATATTCATGCTAATTTCATTCTGAGAAAGTTTCTATCACCCTTGAAGATTTCGGCTCCATGTGCCAACCCCTTAACCAACTCGGCTATAATGTAGAAACTATCTACCTTCCCACTAGAGGGCAAAGGTTGACCACCCGCCATTATAGCCAAGGCTAAGAAACTGAAGTCACCAACATTTCAAACCCATGGCCGCTTCTCAGTTTGCATCGTGGCTCTTCCCTATAGCCTGCCTGAAGCAAAATGAAGAGTTAAACACTGAACAGAAATACATTGATGTTATTGGTCTTTAGAAACATCACTTGAATTGGTCTTGTTCATTTAACTCTAATAATTATTATACAGTTATACAGTAACGTGTATTTTTATCAGTGTTTCTGTATAGACTAATTTTTGAGCGGATATACTGAACTTTAAGCCTTGAATGCGAAATGCATGACACGGGCCTACAGCTATCGAAACTGACGCTGATGATGAATATGCTGATGATCATACTGTGTAAATGTCTATGATGACTGTCGTTTATTTTCTTGGCCACCTGGTGGTGAGTGGCAGTGAAATCCATGACTGAAATCCGTTGTTCAGATCGTGTTGATTGTCTATTTTGTGTAAACTAAAGAACATTTAAGCCATGCTGCAGTTTTAGCGGCTCTCTAGCTGCTTTGTTATGTGCCAAACTAATTGAGTATCAAAAGTAGACTATGATGATTATGAAATATGACGATGATGAAAACTAAGATGATGATGGTAATAATGTAATGTAGCCTAATTGAACATTTATATAGCACCCCTTCAAGAAGTCTACTCAGAGGCGCTCTCTGCGCTAGCCTATATGATGTTAATTGTCATTGTGAACGAATATATCACATCAGTTAGCAGAACAATGCACAGTAAGCTGAAAGAGTCACCAGTGGTGGGCCCACGCACACACGAGGAACCAACCAATGGATTCCCGTCGACAGCTGAAGATGGCATGGATGTTGAGACAGTAGTAGAATAAAAGGTAGGCCTAAAGAATAATGATGGTTTATTTGGGCAGGGCTGTTAGCATTATGCTGGAGTGTACAAGCTTCTGCAAGAGTTGGTAAAGAATTGGGACAGAGAAAAATTATCAGGTGCACAGGATCCAGCCAGTCGTGGATTGTAATATATTGGCGGATATCAGAAATAATATCTGCAAAAATAAAGGAATTTATTGACAAGTTCGGGGTAGCAGAATGTACAATGGGTGAATTTAATTTCTCACGATGTAGCAATTTATTTAATGCCATCTATAGGCCTAAATGGTCCTATGTGGAGTAGAGTTCTCAGAGATAAGTTAGTTAAATATGTGAAATTGGCGTGAAACAAGTTTTCGTACAAATTTGCATTGTTTAAATTTACGATGATCAGATATGGGTGATGATACAATATGGCCAATCTGCATGACCTACTGACCTAATAAGCTGATTTGGTTAGAGGCTGCATCCTAATAGGCCTATATGTGCCTCTGTGATTAAGGAAGGGTAGTTTGCCTACCGATGGTGATTTGAATCGGGGCTAGCACGGCCCGTACGTGGGGACCTTAAGTGGCGTGGCGCCCAGTCAAACGGGCAGCGGTGGTGAAGGATCTCACCCGATCATTACAAAATGAGCAGGATCGAAGCCAAATGGTTACTATAGAAAAGCGAGTACATCTACATCTACACTCCTCTGAGTCCTCTCAGGTGCCACTCTCGTCTTCAAACATAACGAGGCTAAAATTTTGTCAGAGGACTTCTTGCGAGAAGACAACACTGACGCACAGGGAGTGGCAAGATTAAGGTGTTCTGAGACTGCTGCGTGTGAACTTGATTTCCTTCAAAGAAATTAAACCGAGACGTTTTCGGTCGATGTTAAGTACAAGTCTTCAAACAGACAAATGAAGCCTTGTTCACGTCGGAGAAGAATTAGCCTATAGATGATTATCACCAACAATACGATGCAATTCCAAAGGCGCCTTTAGAAGACGTCCAGTCGCATTTTTCATGACTATACTTAAGTACAGAAATCATTCATCACATGACGGAAAACAAGTCCCTCATTTCAGTGCATATTTTAACGGATTTGTACTACTGGGACAAATTCTGCTCTCTACTTTCAATGTTATTGGAAAATAACATTGACAGTAGAGTATTACGTGGGAAAGTCACCAAAACTACTGGGACAAATTACAAAACTACTGGCCGGGACATTTGTCCCAGTAGTTATACAGCTAAAATATGCATTGCCTCATTTACAAGTTCACGATTGAAAGTCATTACTATACAACAATATTAGACCAGGCGTAAGCGTGAGTTTGTGTAGGCCTATTATGTTTTGCTTGCATGTAGGTCGGCCTATACATATAGCCTAGAACATAACACAAACATTATAAAGCGCAACTTAAAGGAAAAATTCATCAGTAGCGTTGATCACCAGCTCCAGATCCGACAAGGGGTACCCTCGTTCGCAGTATAGACTTCGAGTGCTTGCGGAACAGAGGAGATAGATCGACTAGCTCAGCTCTAGTCTTGTGACGGAGGTTGTTCCAGGCGGCCAGAGGACCGACGAAAGCAAAGCTTCTGTGCTGAGCTGTAGAGGAACGAGCCTGGGAAACAAGAACACCCTAATCAGCTGAAAGAAGGGACCTGCGGCCAGGAGCAGACGAGAGATAGAGATCCACAGTGAGCTAAGATAAGATGGGGCAATTGCCGCAATTTCCACCGAACAGTAGGCCTATGTAGGCCTATGTTTTAAAGTGAGATGTACGGATGTATGTATGTAAAATGAGGCGTCAACAAACTGGAAAAATATAATCAATAGGTCTCTTAATTAGGATAGGTGTATTAGCATCAATTCTTGCTGAAACAGCATCATCAATCTCGAATGCAAAAGCAAACAACACTTGCATATCTTCGTATATATTTATGTAGAAAAGATTTAGATGAAAAGTTGCAAGAAGCTACTTTGCGCTGTTTCCGGCGAATAGTTTATAACTTTCTGTTTAACTCGAGTACAAAATACATTAAGTTGAATATGACATTAGAATTGTACCCCATGAAATATTTCAAAACTCGTAAGCACATCTGAAAAACTCGGCAATTATTTTCCAAGCTCCAGAAGCTCCAGCGTCACTTTGTTAATCAAGTTCAAACACAACAAGAACGAGTAGTAACACGTAACCATTTTCTTTCCACAGTGATAACAGTGTAACACAATAATTTGTACAGTAGCTTAGTTTCAGACTTTTGCAGCCATGAACCCAGGCTTCCTAATTTGCAATCACGATGCTCTCAATCAGTAGTCAAGACAGGACTAGGTTCAGCTGTAACGGTTCAGCACTTTAATAAATGGGACCAATTCAAGTAATCCTATTATTTAAAGTGGCTATCAACATAATATTTGCATAAATATCGTGCAGCAGTAAGCCTCGTTTAAGGTGGCGTTTGCAGTAGGCCTAATAGTAGGCAAATAATAGAAGTTGGAAATGGAGTAGAAGGTAATAGTAGAAGGTAATAGCAGAAATTATCATAGTTAGTATATTAGTAGTTGTGTTGGTGGTGGGAGTAGTAAGATTGGTAGTAGTTTGTGAAAGAATTTTAGAGGGGTTTGGAAGCATAGTTTACATGTAGAGGGAGTACTAGCAATAATATGGCAGAACTATTTAAAAAAATAGTTAACCTGTAGGATATTTCATCTAGGCCCATTTGCATTTTTAGAACACTAGAACCGGGTTTAACACTATAGAATACACTGATCCAAAATAGAAGAGGCAAACAAGTATAGTTACACAGTTCCATTCTTAACAGCTATCACACATAAGTTTGCTATCGGAATACCCTTAGAAATACTGCTTTTATCAACGCGTCTGCAATCAATATTGCCATCCTCGCTTTTTGATTCCAAGTCGTTGAACGACCATGAAAGAATTCGTCTCGTCCTGGGCTTCAAAGCCGCTATTTCTTCTGACTATTATTGTGTCAAACACATCACCATCATCATCACCATCATCATCATTGCCATAATCATCATCATCATAAGCACCGCCAGAGTCATCGCTATGGCCCATAATGATGATGGAATCTGGGATTTGCGTCTGGACCTAATCTCGTTCTGCACGGTGAAAACCCAGTCACAGTCGAATAGCTTCTGTTACGAGTGGATGCGTTCTTGACGGATCAGTCGATTCGTCGTGGTCCAGCTCAGAAGTAGGTCGTTGAGTCTACTCCGTTCTCCACTCCCTTTCCGTCGTTGTAGAAGACGGAGGTTGGCTCGTGCAGATCCGGTTCGAAGGCGTCGAGGTCGGAAAAGGGATTTCCAGCGAACGTCGGAATCCCTCGGTTCCGATGCAGGAACGAGTCCGTCTCAAACCCGGAACAGTCAGGAAGTTCCGCTCGACTTGTGATTGGAACCGTTGGAACATCGTTTTCCGCTGTAGCCTTCTTACTGAAAGAGAACAGAGACCAGGATGTGGAATGAGATATACAAGACTTACAAGTGTAGCAATAATTATAAATATAATAATAATCATCGTCATCGTCGTTATCGTCATTAAACCAGGACCAACTACCCTCTACAAGCTGCCTTTCTGTTCTAGTGGAGTGTCCTTTTGGATATTGGCCTAATGACAGCTTGATTTTGTTGAGCCATCGGTTGATGCCTTGTGCATGAGACATCGTCATGATAGAATTGAAAAAATTATTGATTAAAACAACATAAAATTGTATCAAATTAGTTACTACTGCCACTAGGTCCACTACTGCTGCTGCTGCTGATAACAACAACAAACAACAACTATTGATAATAATAATAGTAACAAAAATGATGATGATGATGATGATGATGATGATGATGATGATGATGATGATGATGATGATGATGATGATGATGATGATGATGATGATGATGATGATGATGATGATGATGATGATGATGATGATGATGATGATGATGATGATGATGATGATGATGATGATAGTTACACGAGTTTAAGGAGGAACTGAACGTTTATGAATTTATGATGTATAAAAGAAGCAGACGGATATTAAACAAAGCGGCAAAGAACGGAGAAGACCGGTGTCATTGATTCCTAGACCTTCCTGAGAACAGAACAACTACGAAGAAGACCAGCCAACGATAACGGCGTTTCTCAGTTTGAAAGCTGTACCTGCGGCAGCAGCAACGGTAGAGCAGAAACCCGGTGAGGACCCCGATGAGCGATCCACCAATGGCTGCTCCAAGAGCGACGGCCCAGTCAGGCAGGTGGAACGTATCCATCCATCCATGGTCACAAGACCCGTCTAAAACACGTTCAACACAATCGCCGCTAACATAATGGTATAAATGGGTGAGTGGATGAATGGATGGATCATTGTAATGTAAGGTAAATGTAATGTAATTGCATTTGTATTGTATTGTATTGCATTTGATCATTTATAAAGTGCTTCTCACAGCATAGGCCCTTCAGAAGCGCTCCCAGTGCGAGGTACTAGGAGAGGAGAGAAACGTTTTAAGGTGAGAGAAGGAGTAGAGATGCCACCAGAGAGGATTTATATAGTACCCTTCAGATATCTACTAAGAGGCACTCTCTGTCCAGACTGTCCTAGCCTATTAAGATGTTAGATGTCATTACGAACGACTTTATTACATCAGTTAGCAAGACGATGCACAGTAACCTTAAAGAGTCACCAGTGGCAGGCCCACGCACACACATGGAACCAACCAACGGATTCCCGTCGACAGCTGAAGATGATATTGATCATTCCGATCCATCCATCCATTTATCAATGGGATGGATGGATGGATCGATGAATAGATCGATGGCATCGATGGATGGAAGGAATTGTCAATTGATCTGCTGACCTGGAGCTGTCGTCCACTGGTATTCGTCGTCGTAGGCTTTACAGATGAGACATTCATCCACTGGACTCTTTTCTCCTTCGACGTAACATCTCCCGTCAATGATGCAACTGTTCCGCTAACATACAGAACACAAACATTCTACTGTAGCAGACAGACACACAGAGAGACACACCCACAGACAAACACACAGACAGACACACACACACAGACACACACACACAGAGAGACACAGACAGACACACAGACACACACAGACACACACACAGACACACACACAGACACACACACAGACAGACACACAGACAGACACAGGCAGCTACACAGTTGTATGTATGCATGCATATATAGTCACTTGGACGAGGTTGATGCAGGCTTTTGAAGTAATGTCGATGCATGAGAGAAAATGAAACAAGAGAAATTATTTTTAAAACGTTTCAATGTCAACTTTTAGTGCATTATGCCACCCTCACCACGAAAGTTGATTAGAATAGAGGCAGACTGGTTCAATAGTTGGTTAAACCCAGCTGAATAGAAAAATAGAGTTTGTTTTAGACTCAGAATTTCCGAAAATCATTAAGGGATCATAAGATAAAAGAGACATGATTATAAGCCTATACTACTAGGCTAGATAATTATTATAGGCCTGCCAAAGTACCGGAAACAAACCTATAGCCTTATGTAAACCAATTACATGTATGTATAGTCTAATGCTGTAGATAGGTTATTCGCAATGGTTTGGACTAAGCTAGAATGGACTTCCATGAACTTGATGGGTTGACAACGGAATTCACAACATTAGACTGATTGGTTGGTTGGTTGATTGATTGATTGATTGATTGATTGATTGATTGATTGATTGATTGATTGATGGATTGGTTGATTGATTGATTCATGGAGTGATTGATTGATTGATTGATGTAAGTCTGGTGTCAATCTGGGATCGAATTGGATAAAGACCGGATGATTATTGATTGGGTGAGAGAAGGGGGCGAATGGGGATGAGAGACGAACCCTCTTGAGACAGGTGGTATTGAATAGGTTGCAGGTGTTGCAGACTGAGTCGAAGGGAATGAAGAGCAGAGGATCGCTCGTATTCAGTCCGTTGTTGCTGATGCGGATCAGATAGATGTGAACGGTTGGAATGGGACATTCGACGGCGTTGAAGTTGATGAACATCGCTTTCACTGTAACCGTTACATCGAGTGGTTCGTAGGAACGGTCTGTCATCTGTTACAGACACAACCAACACGTGCACATGTAAGTAAGGAATGTATGCATTTATGTATTTATATCTGGGACTATTATTATAATAGTCCCAGATTTATATAGAGCGTCGTCTATGCCTATGGAGCTTTGCAAAGGTGTAACAGCATTCTTCACGTCTTAATGCGTTACGTGAAGCTTTGTGACGATAGTGATCATCGTGATGACGGCGATAGTTATGCTAATGACAGTAAGAGAGGCATGATGAGCAATAAGAGAGGCAGAGTCAGAAAAGAGACAGAGAGGAGTTGGTAAATCTACCTTCAATAGGAAATCCTTTGAACCAGTAGAGGAAGTTCCCCTTTGCCTCCTAATAAAATGTACTCTTACTACAGCCGGGTCACAACATGCTCAACTTCTAACCATCCAAGCCGTCATCTGAATATGAAAATGACCAGGGGCGTAACCAGAAAAAAATTCGGACGAGGTTTTAAGTTTGTGGGGTTGCCATTGGAAATGGTCGTATTTGTCTACATTTTTACTTTTTGATAACAGTAATGCATTAATTTATAATTTGGGGGTTTTAACCCGTAAAACCACCCCTAAAATACGCCCATGAAAATAACAAAAGGCGATGATACTGAAGATGACAGAGAAGATGGCGAAGATCCGTAGACGATCGACTACTTGTCGGTGGTCGTACATGTACTCGTACCTTGCACTTCTGTAGGTGACAGGTGAGATTGATGGAGTCGATGAAATTGCCGCCATAGACGATGACTCGACTGCAATTCATGTAGCGCACGTCGCACAGTCCATAGCGCGGCATTTCGTTGACGTAGGGCGGTCGACGAAGGTGAATGGAACAGTCCGAAGAACCATAATCCTCGTCACACTGACACACTCCTACAGACAGATCGATCATCTCTATTACTTATCATCATCATCTTTCAATCAATCAATCAATCAATCAATCAATCAATCAATCAGTCAGTCAATCAATATTAGTTTATTGAAATAATCAAGCTGACTCAACCGCAACTTACATGTAATAACAGAAATATAGAAACAGTTATCAGCTTGTTCTGGGACACGGGGCCTATATACTTGTGGACAGCTGGTCTTCCTCCTCCTCCTCCTCCTCCTCCTCCTCCTCCTCCTCCTCCTCCTCCTCCTCCTCCATCCTCCTCCTCCTCCTCTCGTCATCATTATCATCATCACTGTTATTATCATAATTGTTAATAATCTGTATTTATTAAGCGCGTCTATCTGATAAAAAACATTAATCGATGGCGCTGAGCAATTGCGTGAAGGACTTGCTCAAGGTGAGACGAATTGAACCCACGCGTGCACTCTTGGGAGTTCCTCCGCTATTATAATAGGTCTATACTATAATATAACTATAATTATAATATTAGGACCTGTAATTTGATAGCTTTTACTTTCTCTCCATTCGTCGTTTTGATTGTTTTATTAGACCCACAATTGTTTCCTTGGTTCTTTAATTACATTCTTCAGTGATTTCTTAAGTTGCATGTTTATGGTTGGATAAATTAAATGGTTCTTCTTGGGTTGGTTTGTTATTTAGTTGGTTAGAATTAAAGCGTCCTACCATTGCGACATTGTCCGTGGTCGCTGCAGTCGTTGATGCACATTCCGTGAAAGATCTGTTCGTAGACATCCTTCGGAAGGCTTCCGTTCTTCTGGAGCTCTTCCAGGCACTGCTCCTTCATCGAATCCCTGGCAGAGTCCGCCCATGACGTATTTCCGGTGATCTGCGGCAGACGGAAATAGAAGCCTCATCGCAGGAAGGAAATAAGGAAAGAAAGATGGAAGGAATCAAGGAATGAAGGAAGGAAGGACTAAAAGCAGGAAGGAATAAAGAAAGGACGGAAAGAAGGAAGAAAGGAATAAAGAAATAGAGGAAGAAAGGACTAGAGGAAGGAACGAAGAAAGAAAAGGAAGCAATGAAGGAGAAAGGAAGAAAGGAGGGAAAGAAGAAAGAAATAAAGGAACGAAGTAAGTAAGAAAGTTAAGATGGAAGGAAAGAAAGAAGAAGGAAGGATATCTGAGAAGATATCTTGAAAGAACGCAATATAAATGTTCAGTTGCATTACATTACAGTATGTACTGAGAGCCGAACATTAAAGTAGAAAGTGAAGAAATTGTGCCAATTAACCTTGATGTCTTCGGTGCAAGTCGTGATCTCCTGCTTGAAGTTGACCGGTGGAATCTGCGAACAGAGCTGACCGATTCGGTATTCGTCTTTGACGTATTTACGACAGTAATCCGTTGCAACCACTTCGTTCCAGGAATTCTTCCACTTGTATTTGTTCTGTCAAAAGGATGCAGATCAAGTGAAATAGGTACAGAACGACAGAGACGAAGTCAGATAGACAGACAGTCACAGACCGATACAGAATAGGATAGAAACAAACAAGAATAGAAGATAGCGAAATAGATAGGAACACACAGAGAAAATGACAGCTCAGCAAAAGACAGAGAGAGACGGACATACAGACAGAGACACAGAGACAGAGAGAGACATACAGAGAGAGAGAGACAGACAGAGACAGAGACAGACAGACAGAGAGACAGACAGAGAGACAGACAGAGAGAGAGACAGAGATACAGACAGACAGACAGACAGACATACAGATAGACAGAGAGAGACAGAGAGAGACAGAGAGACAGAGACAGAGAGACAGAGACAGAGAGAGAGACAGAGACAGACAGACAGACAGAGTGACAGAGACAGAGACATATCAACACAAAAAGAGACGAACTTAGTAACGATGTGCATTTGCATGCAAAGCAATTCTGTTCAATGCAGTGTAGGTAATCTTCGCTATAGACGCAGTCACATAGCCTGCATTTAACCATCTATCTCAACATATACGTAGATGAATACACACACATGCATACAGAGAGATAGGCAGACATACAGCAAGACTGATAAGACGGGAAGAAAGACAGACAGACACTCAGACAGATAGATAGATAGACAAAACGCCAGACAAACAGCTATACCGGTGGAACAAAATCTTTGCTGATGACGATCGGTTGTTCTTCGTTGTCAGACCCCGTTAAGACGGAGTTGTCGTTGACATCACGTGACACTCTGCGTTTGCCTCTTCCATCTTCCATCAGAGGACCTTTGACTCGACTGGGGTTGGGTCCGGGTCCGGGTGGAAGGGCATGCTGCACCAACCACGCTGTTACGTCTCGACCTGGAACAGAACGCAACTGTCTCACCCTAGTCGTATAGCCTACTCCTCAACTTCGGTTAGTCCGTAGTACAAAACGTAGTACAAACAGATCACTACTATTTTATGCTCTGAATTAGAACTTCTATGGTGTAGCATTGAAAACTGTCAGTCCAGTTGGTCCTTCACTATATGAAACAAATCTCCACCTGCTTCGTTCTCAGAAGGTAAAGCATGCTACAGTTCAGTCTTAAGGGTAATTATTTCCACAGAGCTCTTTTACTACAAAGAACTTTTGCCAACAGACACATTATCATCGCTATGAATGACGCTATCGTCGTTGCAGTTGTTTTCATCATCATCGTCGTCGTCATCATTATGATCATCATCATAATCCGTCTTCATCATCATCATCATCATCATCATCATCATCACCACCACCCCACTCTCGTGCTGTTTATATATATATATGACTTGAGCATTACATGTATTAACATCGATGACGTCATTGCAACCAGGCCTATCGTTGTTCTAAAAGAGCATAGAAGATGCTATCATCTTCCATTTCTTCCTCGTCTTCTTCGTCCACTTGCGTCTCCTCTATACACTCAATTCGTAGAAGCTCTTACCCTGGTAAATGTCACAGCGACTGATGTCCGTTGCGTAGCCACATAAAGGCTCTGACCCTGTTTCATCTTCGCAGATGCAATACTTCCCCGGTTCGTATGGTTTCGAAGCACGAGGAACTCCGCGGAACAAACTCTCCTTTGTTTCAAGGTCAACGCTACAACAACACAAAGACAAGGACTATAATATGTATGAATCATAATAGTCTATATTATTCGATATGAATTGCATCGGTTCGTAATTTATCGATTGTGTCTGAGCCTATTCAACCCTGTTGTATTCTGTCCGACGTTATCCCTTAAATTTGCAGAAGAGAAGGCATGTTAATTGAATTGCATTATATGGTAGGCTATTATATTGTATTTGATCACTTATAAAGCGCTTCTCACAGCATAAGCCTTTCAGACGCGCTCACAGTGCGAGGTACTTTGAGAGAAAATGAAGTTTTTTAAAGGTGAGAGAAAGAGGTAGAGATGCCACCAGAGGGGATGGTAGAGCATAGAGAAGGAGGAAGTCCATTCCATAGAGAGGGACCTATGCAGGCAAAGGATCTGGAGTTAGATGGTCAGGTGAGAACGAAAGAGTCCATATGAAAACTCTTTCAGGGACCAAAGTTTGAAGTTAATTCGTTGTTAATTATGAAGTATATAACGCCCACATGAATGATGCTCGCAGGGACCAAAGCAGAAGTTAAAGGGTTAGGCTCCTTTACTATTAGTGCTTGTTCTGCCTCTCATGTTATGCGGGTACCAAGCAAACGGTATTGTTGCTGACCTCCAGTCTTTGATGAATTGGGTTGGTTGGGGTCTTCCGTTAACGGTGACATTTGTCTCTTCCATGTCCTCCAGAACACTTCCGTTGCGAAGGTGGATGTCGTTGGCTCGATTCCAGTCGTAAACTCCACACAAACCTAAGCACAAGATAGAGGAAGAGATGCGATGAGTGCAGTCGAAACGAGGTGATTTGAGATGAGTGAAAATAAGAGGCACTGGGTGAATTAAGATGCCATGGGGCGATGTGAGATGAGCTGGGGTGAAATAAGATTAAGTGACCCAGTGGCGTAACGAGGGGGTGAAGGGCCGCCCCCGGGCGCAGGACAGGGGGGCGCAAAATGAGGCTTTAGAAAAAATTTTTAAAAAGAAATCAGGCAAGAATAGCTAAAAAGTACCAAAAAGTAACTATTATGCAGGAGTCTGGCAGGGGCGCGGGCCAGGGGGCGCAAAACGAGGCTTCTGACAATGTAATGTAACGACTTTTTCATGAAAAAAGACGGAAAAGCAAAAAAAGGTCTTCAGAATTTTTGGCGGAACTAAATTTTCAGGAAAGTCTTGCCCCCGGGCGCACGAACCCCTAGTTACGCCACTGAAGTGACCTGCTGTGAGATTAGAATAGGCCTTGGTGAAATAAGATGTAATGAGGCGATATGAGATGAGAATAGGCCTGGGTGAATTAAGATAAAGTGATTTGAGATGAGAATAGGCCTGGTTGAATTAAGATGACTCAGGATATACCATGCGCCGTGAATGTCAGAGCAGAATATAACGTGGCTGACTTATACATGTAGACTGTTTACCTTCCGTCATGTAGAGATCGTTAGGCGAAGGTACTATCCAGAGGTTGATCAGCTGGCCATTGGTTATCACCTTCACATAAGCTCCGTGCGGTAGATAGATCTACCAAAGCAAAAAGAGAGACAGCAGAAGCTAATCGTTAGCGTAATCTCCATATTATTATGTCTAAAGCTCTACTATAAAGATAAGCACAGGGCCCCAGCTTTACCACGAGCGTTGCGTCATGTCAAAGGATTTGTCCAGAAATGTCAAGGGAAGGTATATGAGTTCGGTTGCCACAGAGACCAGACGGGGGTGGTCAGAGGAGGCGCTAAGGCAGGCTTCGTTGAGGGCAAGAATGCCTGGAAGGCGTAGGATTGGGTGTGCCCTATTGACTATCGACCCGTAGCCCAGCGCTTCCCAAAGTGGTGGTCCGCGGACCGGTGCCGGTCCGCGAGCTCTCAGTTGCCAGTCCGCAAAATGAGTCAGGAAACTGGTCAAATTGTCTCGGAATCAAGAAAATGGATATTATATTTTTAAAAGCAATAAAAAAGACTTATTAGGCTAGTATTTACAGGGCAATAGAGTCACTTAATTGGCAAAACGTGCATTTAAATCAATTTTGATACATTTTGAGAAATTTAGGTGATCAGAAACGAAAAAGAGAAATAATTAATAAATTTGCACCGGTCCAACTGCAGTGGGAAAATTTCTGCGGGTCCGTGATACTGAAAGTTAATTCATGCCGGTCCGTGTCACTGAAAAGTTTGGGAAGCACTGCCGTAGCCTACATGTTCCTTGATTATTGTAATAATAATAATAATAATAATAATAATAATAATAATAATAATAATAATAATAATAATAATAATAATATTTTCGTTTATTGAAACAATCCGGTTGACAAACCGCAACCGGTTACAGTGTACAATTATGCAATTGAAACATTCCGTTACATATTCTGGTTTACAAATAGTACGCCTACAGATTAGTGTCAATCACTAATGATATTTGTATCTTTGAATTACTCCATATGATACAGGTCTATGTCCAAACTTCTCATTAACTGCAATAGTCTATTGGATGTGCAATGGTGGATGCGACTCCCACAATAGACAGTTGTGCCGTTAATTATATATCTCTATAGCTAGATAGATCTATACACCTGTATGCTAGATCATAGATCTACCATAGATCTATCATAGATTTATGCTAGACTATTGTTTCAATCTAATATACAGTATCTAGCATATAGTAAGCCAGGGCCGTAAATCTGTTTAAAAATGTGGGGAGGGAAAACTGGACGTTCACTTAAAATTCAAGCAGTTGTCCTAAAAATTTAGATACAAACAGTTTGTGGTGATTGGGGTTGGCACCATAATATTTGTGACACAGCTTAGAAAATAATACAGTTTAGACAAATTTGTGGGGAGGGAATTCCTTCACGTTCCCTCCCCAAGCAGAAAAGTGGGGAGGGAATTCCCTTCCTTCCCTCCCCAGGATTTACGGCCCTGTAGTAAGCTATGTTCTAAATGCAGTTAATGATGTCAGTGATGACTTATCCGAACGCATTTTATAAGCACATAATACATAATGTAAGCAACACTAACGAAATACTTCTTTCCATCGGCATCTTCGTGAATTTTCGTTCCAGGCGTCAGGTTCCCATTGAGGAAGAGCTGGACCTTCATATTAGATGTAGGATCGTCCGGAGACAACCTGCTGCGAAGGGCGGGAACCGAACGGTGCCGACGAAAACACCTGTCAATCACTAATACATCATCGCCAGTTCGAACGGCCACTCCACAGTTGCAGGACGCCGGCAGATCAGGATGACACTTCTGGTAAATAGCGTGAACCTAAACCACAGAAGCACCACATGTAGTCACCAAAATACTAAACTGTGCTCATATAAAGGGCGTCTTTCAGATTCAGGTTTACTAAGGTGTCGAGCCTTGTGAGCTTTAAAATAGATAAATGACCGACCAACGATGTGGCACTATGCCAAAGACATTTGTCTGCAAAATTTTAAGCAGAAAGACCTTTGTTTAGTTTGTTATGACTTATGAAACGATTTTGTCTAATAATGCTGCTTGTATAATTATGCCAGTGTTTGCCAATGCGGAAGGGCTATCTATCTGGCTGTCGGATTACTGTCCCATTACATTTTGGCTCCAGCCGAAAAGTGCACCCATCCTCTGACCAACCCCAGTCAGGGCTACTGCAAGAAAGCGGCTTTTAATAAAATGAGCAGTTACTTTGTATTATATTTTATTATATTACACTATCATCATCACCATCGTCATCGTTATCGCATGCAGTCGTTATCGCTGTCATCATCGTTATCATCATTTAATCGGACGTTCGGAGCCTCTTAGTTTGGATCGTATCCAACACAGGAATCTACCAGGATTATATTTACACTACAGTGCACTGTGCTACATTTTCCAGTCTGTTGCCTGGAAGAGATTGAATAGCTATGAAATAACTGCTACTGACATTATGCTTCAGTAAAAGACAATCCTACAACTCCAAAAATCTACTCATTACAGGGGCGTAAATGTGTAATCACTTTTCAGTTCATTACAATAATAGGCCATGAGTAGGCCCTAATGGACCATCTCACAGCATAGCTTAACATAGGTCTACGTCCTTACGACAATATATGAGCATAACAATGTCTAAGCATAAATATTTACACAGACAGTCTGTATACAGTCTACTCGTGCACAAAAGTGAGTATCGCGCTTGTGAATAAGCTGGTTCCCGCGACCTAGGGCTTCCTTTGGGCGCTGAAAACCTCATTATTACGTTTACGATTAGTAAAGTGTAGCACTGTAGCATGTATGCTTCATCAGCATAATTCATACTTACACTGAATGGTAGAGTTCTATGTCGGTAGAGAATAAATTCGCCTTCGAAGAAGTTGTTGTATTCACTGAAATAAATTGTACAAGATCCTTCATAAACCCTCATTTATAGATAGATTTCAATTGCAAATATATAATCATGTGAGCCTGTTTATTCATACATTCTCAGAGGCCTATACGCATATTATAATTATATATACCACGCATTAGGCCATCTCGCAGCATAGCTTAGCTTAGCATAGGCTAGGCCTATACGTCCCTACGACACTGTATAAATAATATTGTCTAAACATAAACATTTACACAGACAGTCTGTAAAGGCACAGTATACAGTAAACGATATTCTAAATAGAATATATTTCAGCTGGATCAAGAAAAGTACCAAAGAGGACTTTTGGACTTCCGCGTATAGCCTACAAGCAGCCGATTTTGGTATACACAGCAGTATCCGGTTGGTTAGACCGCTCGCCTTGTAGAACGGTCAGTACGGGTTCGAGTCATGAGACGGTTACTGTGTAGGAACCTTGAGCAAGTCCTCCGCTCACAATTGCCTAGCGCCATCGATTGATGCTTGGTCATGATTCTGGCGTTTAATAGATGCGTAATAATAATAGCTGGTGAATGATCTATATTTTATCTGAGCGCTGCTTTATAACTGGTAAGTAAGTATGTAAGTATAACCTTTATTAGCTTTACTCCATTAGCAAACGCACAATGGGACATCGAAATAGAATGTAAAATAACACATACACGTAGAAGTAATAGTAACGTATAGTAATAATGATGAACTTTCTGTTTTTGATAACCTATATAAAGTGCCGTTAATAGTTTTCTTGCAAGTGGCACTACACATTTCTAATTACACCTGCAGTTACAGCATAATATGATTGGCTGGTGCCTGGCGCTTGGCTTTCGAGTGGCGCTTTAGAAGTTTGGAGATTACGATTACACTATTGCCTGAATACAGTGTGTTGTCGTCTTACAGTCCATCGAACGTCGTGATGTGAGGGTCGTTGATTGATTGACATGTTGCCTTCTTATCCCTGTCTTCAATCAGAATCTGGAACAGAACAAGACAACTTTTGTTCAAAGTTAGACTGCAACGTCTTAATATGTATGAGAATATAACTTATATAAGTGGAAGTCATCAGCGCCTTCGTGAGTTTCTTGTATTAAAGGTGCTGTGTAAATGGCCATCAAGCCGCATTCATATCTAGTCAAGGCTAAGTATGAAACGACGACATTTAATAAAGTAGCAATTGATAATTATCAATATTTAGAACTAGGTCTATTATTTTTGACACATGCATTAAATCCTGTTGTCATGCATTAAAATGTTGTTCAGCAGTAAGTCTTTATTCTAGAATTACAAATTACATCATCGCTTAGGCCTATCTACGAAAGAAGTAACACATGAAAATTATTGACGGGATAGCGTAGAGAACTGTTCTATCTTAAAGCTAACGAGTGGGTTATGTATGTTTAGCATTCATTCATTGCGAGAATTTATATATAGCGTCTCTTCAAGAGACCTATAACTCAGAGGCGACATACTTAGTATAGGCCGAGCGTATTTTAAGTACCTTCCAAACACGCTGTATATGCACGTGAAGTTACTAGAAGTGTGCACCTCCTGTTTAACAGTTCCAATGGAAGGTGCACAAACGTCGTTGGTCCAAGATCGAGTTCGACCACCCAATACAGTGGCCTCAGTTGCTAAGAGATTCAACAGCCATAGGAACTTACGGGCATTTCGAAGAGCAGTTCCTTCATGGCGACAACGCTGTTGGTCTTGTGCCTCTGTAGTGATAGTCGTAGCCACCTCGTCTGCATTCCGTCATACTTATGATCGATGACGGCCTTCAGAAGAACGTGTGCACTCTCGATGGTCGTCTGGTTGGGCGGGAAACGCAGACGACAGAAGTTGGTTTCGTCTGCAGAGGCCACTGAGGACATCTGGAGATGCCGAGTGACAGCCACCTGCGGAATGGCCTCGCCTGTCCTCCGACACCTGAACAATAAGGCCACCAAGCAGTAATAATGTAATCTGGCAAAATATCAGTTGTCAGCAATACATGAACGAAAGTCATGGACGAAAGCATCAATACAACGAACAAACAGCAACAATTAAATCCTTTAAACAGTACAGTAAACTACCAACATTTTAAGTATGGACCATTGTCGCTGTTGTCGCCTTTGCTGATGATATATGTATGTGTCCGTGTTTGTGTGTGTGTGTGTTCGTTGGTGTGTGTGTGGGTGTAGATACGTGTATGCGCGTGTGTGCGTGTTTGTGTGCGTGTGTGGGTGAGTGTGACAGTGACGACAACGACGACGATGAAGCTGACGACGACGTCGCTGACAATGGTGGTAGTTAGCTGATTATGATGATGATGATGATGATGATGATGATGATGATGATGATGATGATGATGATGATGATGATGATGATGATGATGATGATGATGATGATGATGATGATGATGATGATGATGATGATGATGATGATGATGATGATGATGATGATGATGATGATGACGACGACGACGACGACGACGACGACGATGATGATGATAAAGAGGAGCAATAGAAGGAGAAGAAAGCTAGGGAGGAAGAGGAGGAGGAGGAGGAGTATGTTGAAGGAAGAAAAGAACAGAAGGTGAGTGAGAGGAGATGGAAGAGTTGAAGGAGAAGAAGGAGAAGTGGAAGGCGGAAGAGAAGGACTAGGAATACTGGAGGAATACTCACATGAGTTCCGGATGATCCTCTTCGGAATCGATGGAGACGACCATAGACACCTCACACGATGGGTCATCTTGGCAGATGGCGCTCTCGTTGTACCAGAGACTGACCGGAAGTTCAAAGACCCTGTCGCCCTCTGTCAGGTGAATGCGACTGAAGTTCCTCAATGGCTACAGATGCAGTCATTACAATCAACAGTCAATTACAAGTCACTTATGCAGTTCGTTACAATTCACCCAAATTAAAACAATCAACATTCAATAAGCTCCTGCTGTCTAACATTCAAGCGCAATATGCCTACACTATTCGCGCTGCTGCATATAGGCCTACAATAGCCGCTTAACCTTTCTGCATGCTTCTGCGCACAGCCTTTGGAATATTATACAGACCACTATTTATATATATATAGGGTCTGTATAACGCTAGAAGCGTAAACAAAGTCATATAACAGATGTATATAAATATATATATATATATATATATATATATATATATCCATATATATCAGTATATCAATATATGTGTATAATATATAGACCACTGTAAAATTATTAGGGTTGGTATTAATTAAACAAATTAATCGATTAATCTCCAGACTTTAACTTCGATTAGTCGATTAAATTCGATTAATTTGGTAGGTCTATATGTTACCTAAAGCATTAAAAACTGTTATAGCCTAATGTAGTCATTGAGTCAGTGACTGTCAGTCACTACTTTTCTCTCTACAAAAATTTCAATCATTCCATGCACACGCTGAAGGTGATACGTCAGCGATGTGTTTGAACCACGGTAAACGAACTGTTCATTGCAATGAAGACAGTTGATTTTGTCGCCATTTTCGACTTTTCCATCAACATTTACCTCAAATGCAAAACGATCGCTTAATTTTCCACTCAAACGTTTCACATTATCATTGTTTGTCAAAATGCTTACTCTGGATAGGAGCCTGTCGACATCATAAAATAAGTTTAAGAAAATTAATAGAACAAGCCGAAATTAATCGATTAGAATTTGTAACAATTAATAGATTAATTAATTGTTAAAATTCGCAGCCTTAAAACATTTATTGATTTATTGATAAACCAGGGCATGATATCATCTTTCCAATTCCTTCATTATACAGATGAAGCGAAACATTATAGCCTCTTCCAGGCTTAATCTGATTGTTTTCAACAGGGATCCGATATTATCCCGATTGCTACCAAACTCGGCCCAGTTTAAAATTCTGTCATCATAATAAGCACATATGCGTATAGCAGATAACAAAGCAGTTGTTGCTCTTTTGGCTTTACACAATGGATGGTTATGTAAAACCAAATAGCCACCATCTCAAATGATGGCTCCTTATCACTGGACTCCACAATTGCTATCACGCTGTCAGTATTTGATTTAGTTTTATTTACTCTGTATACATAGAACCTTGCGCTAATTGTAAAGCCAGTACAATGAGCACATAATTATAAAGTTTCACGTCTACAATTCGGTTAGCCGATAACCGTCTAGCTGCGTTTTGACTAAATACATGCAGTTTGGCAATCCAATCAGTTACTGTACATTAGGACCTACTTATTTGCATATCTGCATAGTGCATGATAAGCAGGGAACCACTTTACAGAGATAAAATAAAACCAGGTACTTTGGTATTCACAGAATGTAACCAATTTTTATGCCCGATTATTCCATTGTCTGTCAGTACTTTATTACAGTATTTATGCAAGCATTGTGAGTGATATATGCCACGTGCGATATTAGCACGATATTGAAGTTATTTCCATTAAAGAAGAGATTTTTCAAGTTATGACAGTAATTACTGTTATAAAAGTAGGCCATTTGCATTTGTACAAACGATTATGAGAAATTTAAGAGATAAGGAAGCCATTTTCAAATCATTATTATAATTATAAGTTTTCCCCAAAGTGGTAACTATTATATGATTTCTAGGAAAATAAAAATGATCACCAGGAATTTAAAATTTATCCTGAGAACACAGAAAATTCTGGGAAGGATAGAACTCGTCAAGATCCGGCGAAGTAAATGTGTGATGGAAGGCAATAGTGTAAAAACGTTGGATTAGATCTATACATGTAATAGCACTGCACTGCTGGTTTCTCTCGTGTAACCGGTTATACGACAGAGGAAGCACCCCAACTCTGTGATGAATAAGTAGGCCACTGCTTTTATTTGGACCGACAGTCTCTAACACCAACGGAACAATGTGGTAGGTGTGTGCGAGTGCGCTTTATTTTCGCACTTCCTATATAATAGGCCTATCTGCTGCCAATTCGGCTGAGCCCTCAGGTGAGATAGATGTGGATGGAAGGTAAGATGTGGCCAGAGTGTCTGTTATCGTGGCATCCCTTATCAGAGTATAGCCCATCCGCCATGGAATGAGAGTTAGGCCGTCTGGTCTTTTCCATCCGTTCTGTAAAGTCCGGCTGGCTCTAGGCCTATGTATATCACCGCCGGAAAACCCGCGTGACTAAAACCCCGACAGATTAGATCATTGAGTCTCGCAAGTCTGACGGCTCTACTTGGTCCCAGCCAGTTAGAAAGCCCATGAGAACCACTGGTCTTGATAAGATTTGAATTGTTGGTCCACCGTAAAATTGTCAAACTCCAGCTCTGATTGAAAACTAAACACTGAACTCTATAGGTAATGCAGCTTGACGCATATATTATTATGCATCACAAGTCATATGAGCCATGCTATAAATATACTGTGTACTTTGGCCAGACTGCATGTGGATTGTGGAGCAGTCACCGTATGGTACACAGTAATCGTATTCGTAGCCTACTAACCACAAGTTCGTTAATTATTCTTAAACTTCTTGATAAATTTACAGCATACGTATAGCGTATTAATCCTCGTTCCCTGGTGGTGAACTCAGCTGGACGTGACCTTGTTCACAGTGTGACGCCACACTGCTCTGTCCTGGGCCTTCCTCTGTGTTGAACGAAGGCCGATGCTTAGGTCTGAGAAATCCTTCTCTACGGCTCTAGTTCAAGTAGTCCTAGGTCTGGTCTACCACGTGGTATTTTCCAAATCCCTCGGGGCAGTCTGCGTCCTCGAAGAGTGTTAGGGACCGGTGTCAGCTCTGTTCCTTTTCTGACCACGATATGTTATTATTAAGGAGTTTTTATATAGCGCCCCTTCAAGGTAATCTACTCAGAAGCGCTCCCAGTCCAACCACGGCTAAATAAGACAGTCTTTAGGTATAGGCCTATCCAAAGATCGTAGTGGTGATATAGTAATCGTAATCGTAATCGTAAACACGATATTTCTACAGCGCCCACAAAAGCGAAGTCGCGGGAACCAGCTTATTCACAGGCGCTTAATCAAAACAGAATCGATAGACAGGGTGCCAAAATCCAGTGGTGGTAGTCTTATCCTGGCGCATAAGGAATGCGCCGTTACCATACCATTATCTTCTGGAGTTCTGGTGTCAACGAATTAGGCCACGTAAACATCACAGACGATTAAAAAGGTTGATGGTATAGTTTATTTGTTACCTCTATGCCCCAGAACTTCGGACCCGGTGTCTCCGTCTCCGTCGTCGTTTCAGGCGGTTGCGTTACAGGGGAAACGGTTGCTTGGAAACCATCGGAGGCAGAAATGCCCGCGTGATTAGAAGGAGTGAGATTCATCGGTGATAATGACGTCGTCGTTGTTCGTAGTTGCTGTCTACTCATCGTTGAGCGATCAGTTGCGGCTGCCTGAGTTATTTGATGTCTTGTTCCATCTACAGAAAGAGCTATGCCATGTCAAAGGTGGTGGCGGATCTCCAAAATCTTGCAAATCTAAAACCTAAGTCTATATAACCGATAATCGCTATATTCTCTATTCGGAAAACACGCAAAATATATAAAACAAGTATCATATGGTCGATTACTGTTACAAAAGCACACTTAGGTGACGGGTCTTCTCTTCTCAGGTGGCGGATCTCATAGTTCGGGTGGTTGATCTCAAATCTAAGGTGACGGATCTCAGATACGGCGAGACCTATAGTTGAATTTAACCACTGGGAACTCATGTGTGATATATATATATATATATATATATATATATATATATATATAATTATAAGCTTACATAATATTCTTTATTGAAATAATCCGGTTGACAAACCGTAACCGGTTAACAAACCGTAACCGGTTACAGTGTACAGTTATGCAATTGAAACAATTCACAAGAACACAAATGACAGAAGACATAAATCTTAACTACTAACAGAACAGACAGCCTGCAATACACGGCGCTAAGAGCAGCCTACAAAGCATTGTCCGCCTATACGGAACCTCGATCTAGGTACCTCTCGCTCTCTGTGCCAGTGTGTTATCCAATGCGCTATCGGGCGCATTGGATCTTAAGTTGAATACGAGCCAAACAATAAATCAATAAATAACAAACAATCCATACAGTAACTACCAACGAACAATGCATACAATAGCCTACATGTATACAATACACGTTGTAAGACTGACCTTTGTAGCACTCCCATCTGTCCGAGTTGAAGACGTAACCTTCTTCACAGACCCAGTTCTGTTCCTTCAGGCGAAACCTCGCTGGATGCATCGTCGCTTGAGTGCATTTGTCCGTTCCATTAATCGACGAGATCATGAGAGACGTGTTGGAATTGGGAGGAAGGAGCAGACGAAGACGCCGGTCGAGATGATAGACATCCTGGAGGGTGTGGTTCAGCACCTCAGAGCACCTGATCATCTTCATGCTGTCACCGTCCGACCTCTGACCGGAAGAGTTCAGGTAGACAGTCGTCTCGACTTTGACCTTTGAAAGAGGTCAACCGGAAGTTAATTGGCCATTGAGCACTCCTTGTAGTTACAAATTCTCGAGCTTCTTGGTAATTTGTAATTTGTAATTAGCAACTTCTATTGCGCCGGTGTCTAATGCACAATGCATCAACCGATGGCACACCAAAACCAAGCCCTAATCAGGTCAATATCCAGAAGATCTGTCCGTAAGAGACAGAGAGGCAGCCTATAGATAAGGCGGATAAGCAATTTGAGAGAGGTAAGTTTTCAGCCGAGAACGAAATGACACAAGCGACTGAGCACAGCGCACAGACACAGGAAGAGAGTTCCAACAAGTAGGCCCTGCAATTGAAAAAGTTCGTTCACCAAGAACAGTTCTTGATTCAGGTATGACCAGACAAAGATAACATTGGTCAACAAATAAAAACTTTTTTCGTAACATTTGTCGAATGGCTGTTTTTATACTAATTTTGGGGTGCTGAATCCAAATACGGCCATTAAAATCCCGCAGCAAGTACCGTTTTTTACAGGCCTTACGATAGCCTATAGCTGTTAAGAAAACCTCGCACTGGGAGCTCTTCTGAAAGGCGTATGCTGTGAGAATAATAATAACAATCTATTCTTTATTGAAGCGCCTGACAAACGCACTGCGCTGTACATTTACATGTTATGCAACTGAAATCTTAACTACTAACAGAACAGACAGCCTGCAATACACGGCGCTAATAGCAGCCTATAGAAAGCATGTCCGTCTACGGGACTCGAACTCGGTACCTATCGCTCTCCATGCCAGTGTGTTATCCAATGTGCTTCGGGGGACCCGATGGCGCATTGGATAACACACTGGCATGGAGAGCGCTATCGGGCCCCCCACGAAGCGCTTTAGAAATGATCAAATACAATACAATAACCCAGTTTTACCCAACCGGATCCTACGTAACAGACCCAACGCATATGAACTGAATCCGTTTACCTCTGCTGAGTGAATGTAGACAACTGCCTTGTGGTCTATGCGGACTGTCGTGGCGTTGCAGAAGGTTTCCAGCCATGGATTGAGCTTGATGAAGTTGTGAAGCAGCGTGGTGGCATAGTGCTCTCCACACGGGTTAGACACCACTGGGCTGGACGACGATCGGTCGGTGATGTTATACGTCACCTCGAATTTCAGTTGGTAGCCGGGTCTGTGTCGCTGTTGCGGTGACTGGGACACGGCTATAATATATGCATAACCAACATCATATCATCAGCATTTATACACATAATCATTACCATGTGCATTTATATGCATAATCATTATCATAAGCATTAATATGCATAGTAATGACCAATCAGGTAACAGATACATGTGACGAAACATTATTTTCTCAAAAGCGCTTTCTAGGGATTCCTCTGTCAGCTGATGGCTTAGATAGCATGTTACGCAATTACTTACTACTTACTACGACTTACGATGATGATGATGATTTTGATGATGATTACGATAATGATGATTGTAATCGTAAATCATGATTATGATAATATTAACATAATAATAATAATAATAATAATAATAATAATAATAATAATAATAATAATAATAATAATAATAATAATAATAATAATAATAATAATAATAATAATAATAATAATAATAATAATAACCTGACAAATTTGACCATGTCTCGCATTATATGCGTGACGTACTCCACTGGCTTCCTGTTTCCCAGCTCATTCAATTTAGGATTTCGATCTGGGTCTGGCGTTGCCAGTTAGGGAGCGCCCCAGCCTACTTGCGTGAGTTCTGTTGCCCTACCTCAGGTTTGACTGCCCGCAGAAATCTTCGTTCTGCATCTCGAGGCGAACTTGCTGTTCCCTTTGCGCGCACTTCAAAGATGCAACGTCGTTCCTTCTCAGTGATTGGGCCGACCACGTGGAATAATCTTCCTTCAGATCTGCGTGCTCTTTTAGCCAGAAACTCTGCATACACCTTTTACAAGAATCTAAACACTGTTCTTTATCGCCGGAGTTGGGCTGGGAGGCAGTGTGAGCGCTTCTGAGTGGGTTGTCTAGGAGGGTCGCTAAATAAGTCCTCTGATTGAATGAATGAATGAATGAATGAATTTATTGTCGTTCCAGCTGTTTTTCTTTTTTTAACTTATTATTTAAGTCCCCGATGAATCATATATAGGCTACCTTGGGGCATAAACAAATAATAATAATAATTATTGAAATAAATAAATGGCAATCACGAGGCCTAGCTTTCTTCAGAAGCTTTAACCATCTGTTGAACTGTCACTAATGTTACTAGTCATAATGCACGATTAAAAGCAGGATTAACAAAAATCATCAAAATTCATATTAATGAATCACACATGTAGGCCCTAACCATAAGCATTAGCATTAATAAAATGATCAGAAATGATAATTCACATAGATTAACACATGATTGTATTTTCCTTATTAAATTGACCTTGTATAGTTGAAGATTAGGCGGATTTAGGCCTATATATCAGAATTATTCCTAATCAAACATTCATCATCAACATTAGTCATCAGCAAAATCTTTAAAGTCTCGATCACATGTAGGCCTACAAGCCTATAAGTATAGTCACAGATGCTCGTTATAATCTTAATCAAAGACATTAACCAGGTCATATGAATCAGGCAATTACTCATTTAAACATTCACGCAATCACAGTTTAAGGTGCGATCTAATGTTGCATTCACAGACGAAATATTTCATCATCATAATCATCACAGGCAAAATTGTCAACACAGTAATTATAATTATAATTAAAGTCTGTTTTATCAGTCTTCGTATCTGTTTCTGTCCATCGTTGGCTTCCTGTCTGGCTCTTCTAGTAACAGTCATTTTCTCCTACCCCGCATAAAAGACCCTAGATATCGGACTCAGAAAGAAATCCCCTCATATTGTTTAAAGAAATCCCCTCAATTGCCTCCTGTTCCTGGGCCTCCATTTTCTGTCCATACGCTGTCAGTCATCGCGAAAAGTCTTAGCTAAGCAAGACTTCCACAGAACAGCAGTGGACGCGAAACAAGAAACTTGTAACCCTGCAGACTCGCTGTTTGACCGTAAGTACAGGCTTGGTTTCTGGACCCATACTATTCAGAGGATATCCATATTCGCAACAAGACTCTCACATAAACAGAATCAAGGACATAAAATAGGATTAATCATCGACACCAAAGCAACACAGCGCAACACACGCTGTTACGTAAAAGCACATGCACACAAATGTAATGTAATTAGTAATTTATATAGCGCCGCTCACAGCCGAAGCCATTCAGTAGCGCTCGAAGACAAACACTGATTCAACGGAACATGGCAGACCTTGTACCTTCACTTATTCTTGGACGTCAAGCATGATACCTAAGACTGACCTCACTGTACAAAGTCACAGGACAGACAAGTACAGATCTCGCGCAGGATTAATGATGAGTTGACCCTGCCGTGAACTCAGAGAAGGGCAGTTTCCTTGGCGCTGTAGCAATGTGGGGCCTTCATGAAACAACAGTGTATGAGCGAAATGCGAAGTTTAATTTGCCAGCAACAGTAACTGCACTTGTTCGCTTCGATCAGTTGTTGGGATTGACGTCCAAATTCTAAGGATACCAAAGGCTGATGGAGTACGTAGTCGTACTGATTCAAAGTAATACAAGATTCGGAGAAACTGCTAGGTCTGTCAGACGAATTGTATGCCTTAAAGAGGCAAACACCAAAGACATTCGATAGCAGACTAGTAAAGTAGTTACAGCTTAAATCACGCTTAATAAATTAAATAATTGTCAAATTCTATAAGGCCGATTTTTAATGAGTAATGCATGAAGCGCTGGCGCACCAAACCCAAGCCAGAGTTCACTCACTGAGACCGAAAGAGAGCCCGCGGTAACTAAGACAACTGCTGCAGCTGACAGAGGAAGTCTTAACTTGAGACCAAAATAACAGTTGACCATCTATTAACAACGCTCGATCGTGTCTGATATTAAAAGGCATTTCTTAATTTTTTAAAGTGTTTTGCTATATGCAGGGTGCAAAAGATCTAATTCTTGAACAGATCTAATTCCTGAAAAGAAATAAATAGGTTAGTAAAGATTCTTTTAGATTCCTAGATTGCTAGAGTGTATTTTATTTTTCAAGACGACGCGAATAGATCGAGCTGTAACGGTGGAGAAAATAAAGGTAAATTAGTTCCATGCTGCGGCGCACGTGGTGCATTATAATCTACGTAACCATCGCAACCACCGCGATGTTAATTAATTAGAATTTATTTTCCAAGCAAAACATATTAGAACAACAATAATCAAAACCCAATCTCAAATTAGATAGTTTATTGGAATATTTTTGCATGACGTTACGTACATGTACAGCTGACCTCACTGCACCTCAGTGTACAAAAGTCACAGAACAGAATCAAGTATAGATCTTGTGTGATTTGCATTCGTCGTGTACACACGCCAGTGCGTTAGACCCGTGATACTTTCGGCTTTTTGAGCGCCTCTGATGGTGTGCACTGCGAGAGGCGCTATATAAATTAATAGATACAATACAATACAATTTCACGCAGGATTAATTATGATTGAAGCTGAAGCTGTAGGTATGGCTCCGACAAAGGGATGAAGCTATTCTAGCTCATCTAAGCTTACAGTCATCTTTGTCATGTTCTTATCATCAAGATACTTGGTTATTGTGAGTAGAATAAGTTACAAATGAAAATGATAATTCCAAGAAGCGAGTTCCATGGGTTTGAGGTTTTAAAGCACCAGATAAAGAGGTCCTTGGAATAAGGACATTACAAATTCTCATTTCAGATCGTATTATACAAATTTAAACTATATAAATTTCTAATTTTATCAGAGGTATTGTCCAATGAGGAAGGCTGCTGTATTTTACATGAAATAAGCGTTGATCTACTGAGCTCCAGCTTCAGTTCAGTTATGCTATTCGTGCTCAAGAATGCTGGTAGCCTACTTGCAATTTGTAGATATCTTTTACTTTCAGTAAGGAATTTTCCATACAGAGAAGAGATGAATGTATTACACGTGAATAATTAACTACACTTATAACACATGCAGCCTTTCCCCGACGTTTAACAAGCGTGAAACCTAGTTCTTCAATATCTTTCACCCCAAACAGTTATACAGTATTGTAGATAATGTGAG
This sequence comes from Aporrectodea caliginosa, assembly GCA_020284085.1. Lineage (NCBI taxonomy): Eukaryota > Metazoa > Annelida > Clitellata > Crassiclitellata > Lumbricidae > Aporrectodea > Aporrectodea caliginosa. Next base: position 902,520 of record JACEVL010000180.1, on the reverse strand, counting down.
GACCAATTTGATATGTAATAGTCAAGTTATAATTGTTGTTAATTGTTATATGCATTGTGCTTCTGGAAATAAAAAGTTGTCAGTTGTCAGTTGTCAGGACAACCCTTCAAATATGAGACTTTCGTAGGTTTTTAGAAACTTAAAACTTATTTAATCCTAAAAGCCAACTGCTTGCGTCCTTGACTAGAGTACATACACTCCTGACTCCTCCACAAAACTAAAATAACAATATGTAGCTTTGAGTGTGGATCGTGAGAGGCGCGAATTGATATCGTTAAGAGACCTGTATCTAAGCATGTAATGTATTTCCTTTCCCACTTATAGGGAACACGTGTTCATCCAAGGTTGACCAAAGTGGTAGAACAATGCTAAGAGTTGAACAGTTTCTTCTGGTAAAACTTTAGCCCAGAAATACTAGAACACACTCCTATAGTCTGAGTCAAAAGCAGCGTTATGCCTAAATAGTCCTGTAGCTAGAAATTAAGCCACCGGCCCAACAGCTGCACTTGCATAGCCTGTTTGTACTGTAGTACAGCGTGGTGCAGACAGATATGAGATAGTCAGACAGACAGACTGTTACAGACAGACAGACAGACAGACAGATAGACAGATAGATAGACAGACCAGACAGAGCTGCACTGCAACTGGATGATTTGTTTAAAAATAGCTTTGCAGTATAAATAGGACGACAATTATCTTGAATTTCCTCCATCATTTAGGCCTATGCCTCTCGCAATTATGTGCAGCTAGGGTCTCGAGTCTGACCTGTGAACCCTAAAACTCATCATTACACTGTAATACTGCTTTATGATGCCATTTATGCATTTATTCGTTCTCAATCTGATATTGTTATATCAATTGTGTATTATAATGATTGTACCATATATTCCCAGTCACTTAGGTTTGCCAGTCTTTCATACTTCACAAGTTTCCTGCATGAAGCTAACAATGTATAGGTCCTTTTGTTCGTGACGCTAAACATTCAAGACAAGCAGGATGGGTATACGCGGGAAAAAGTGGCTATCATCTCATATATCAGTGGCTAATTAAAATTCTAAACAAGAGAAGAAAAGGAACTTCCTCATTGAAACTTCCTCATTGAGGGTGAGAGGAACCAGGGTGAAGAAGATTTCTTACGGGTTAACAGAGATTTCGAGAATTGGACACATTTGAATGAACAATGGACAACAGATATGTACATGTAGCTTCTTGGCAGAACGCATAGATATCTGTTAGTCAAAGATAGCAAGGAACTCAGGCACGTAGCCAGACTTAAATTCAAGAGGAGGCAGCTTCACAGACCTTTGGAAAAATCCTGGTCATTGAGTTCATTGGTCAATCGAATTTCCAGTATATACAAAAGTAAGAGGAGGCAACTGCCTCCTCGTGCCTCAATGTAGCTACGCCTATGAAGGAACTTACTCAGAATATCCGCTCGTTTAGATTTTGGCCATTTATTTCGCCTCTCCGCATATAGGTCTATAGGCCCTTCACTGTATCAGACTACACATCACACCATACAACATTATCCAACATCACTACCAACTGTATAGTTTCCTCAAAATCTTTCTTGTTGATGCCAATGTGAAATGAACTAACGTGTAGTCGAGTCGGATTGAAACGAGACGATTTGCTAATGAAACCAAGAATTCCCACCATACCATACAACATCCCACGACACTATCACACTACACCACATCACATCGCGCTTTTCAAACTACACCACTTACCACTATTAGTATGGCGTATAAACGGCGCCATTTCAAATTATTTAACAGTCGCGACGGGAAAACGACGCGAAATTTGGTATCCCAACTTTCCAGACCAAAATGAAGCCGCTGATTTAAACCACCAAACAGTCCAGCACGCTAACCACAAACGCTCCATTTACCACCAAACATGACATTCTGTTATTCATCAAGCTTTATTAGTTAGGCCTACTATAAACCCAACTACACCCCTTTTGTTATTTACTAACTGCTGTCGCACAAGCAAGCCATAAGCGTTTCAATATTCAGGAGATCAGTCTATACTAAGATAGAAACGCAGCCTGTGACGGATCAGTAATTTGAAAGTCTTCAGTTGAGAACGAAATGAAATAAGCGACTGAGAAGAACTGACAAACAGGCATACAGAGAACGTTCCAAAATCGAGGTCCAGCAACTGTAAAATCTCATTAACCAAAAACCGTTCTAATTCTAGGCAGGTAATAACGACCAGAGAAAGACGATCAGGTCACCTGGTTGAAAAATGTTAAGTCTTCGGAATAAGAACTGATTGTCAGTATTTGGTTGGCCAGAGATCGGTTTTTCTGAACTACATGTATGAACCTCAATTTGAAACAAATCGTTTGTTTGAACAGGAAGCCAATGCAAGGAGTTAGGCACAAGAGTTATATAATCATAGTTTGAGGAATTAGTTATGGCTATATATATGGGCTCAGAGTTCTAAACTCTTTGGAGTTTCAGCATGTTTCATTGCGTAATACCAACAACAGCGAGTTACAGTAATGAAGGCGACTTGAGATCAATGCATCTGCCAAAGATATATATCCTAATTTTGAAGACAAGTGGACCTAAGGCCTCATTCTGCTTAGCCTATGTCCTAAATTAATGTACACCTATGACGTCTTTAAGTCATATGTATACAGCCTACATAGTTAGTAAGATACATAGCAGATCCAAAATCGACGCCCAAATTGCGAACAGCATCACCCGAACTCAACAAGTGAGTCATCCAATTTAAAATACTTAAGCCATTCAAATATATCTTAAGTTGCTGTGGAGTTTCCAGTTGTAGAAATTCAGTTTCGATGGTTAAGGAGTTTATTAGTCGATATATATTCAAAATTCCACCTCCTCAAAGGCAGTAGACAATACATGCAGACGTATACATACATGTTCCTATCCAACTATTAGAATGAGTTATCCTCATTCGCCTCACTGACTAGCTTACCTCTAACAGCCTCCTATAGTCCAAACGGCCTACAACAAACATCACTCCACTGAGACTGTCTTTACATCGCTGCACAACAAACTTGCTATAACGATAGGTGGGCAAGACATTTAAGATGAAATTGTAGGCTGCAGGGATATCATCAGCATAGAAATGATATCCGAGTGAATGACTGTATTATAAAGCGTTGATCCTATATTGTCGTGATACATAATTAATTAGAACAAAAGAGGAACAAGCACGGAACCATGCGGAACACCACGTGTGAAAGCAGTTCAAGACGAATAATTACCATTTAATATATATTGAGTGAGTGTGCGTGGACTATGAGAAATAGATCCCATTCAGCGCAGGACCAGAAACCGCAAGACAGTGCTGGAGACTATGCAAACGAAGAGAATGCTCTACAGTATCAAAAGCTGCAAAGTCGAGCAGAACAAATGCTGTCAACCTCTATCCAGAGATCATATGATGGCATTATGACCAGTAAGATTTTCAGTCTGTGTTAAATTAAACTTACGATGCATGCTCTGGTGATCTTGCTATCTTTGACTAACAGATATCGCAACCAATAAGCTGTTTCTACCCCCACCCCCGTTGTTCCCTCAAATTTGTCCAAATCTCGAAATCCCTGCTAACCCGTATGAAATCTTTTTCACCCTCTTCAAACCTTTATAGCACATCTATGACTAAGTACTTAGTCATAGTCTATCCGTTGCTGACTCTTTTCCATCCTCTTTCATCACAAAGTCTTATCTCTCCGTCGCTCAACACAGACTCTCTCTCATCAACCTCAATCTCTACGAAAACTGAGCCGTATACCCTCACATGATCAGCTGACGCATATTCATCGTCTTACGTATCTTTTAACCTGTTTCAGCCTGCTAGAGTGAAGCAGAAATAACTGCTCTCTTTCAGTCCTGTCAAACAAACAATGCGAACGTGACCCACTTTCAAACTCCTTGCACAAACACCAATCAATCCTTCTTCGTCCTATATCGTCCACCTGTCTCTGTCTATTTCAAAAACTCAGTCGTTAAATCATTTCTTGAAACCCTCCACAGACAAAGAAATCTTCACTAACTAACGTCCTATTTAAAATCTCTTGTTCCTATCCACACTATTAGAATGAGTTCTCCTCACTCGCCTCACTGCCTATCTTGCCTCTAACAGCCTCCTATAGTCCAATCTGCCTACACCAAACATCACTGCACTGTAACTGTCCTTAAACTGATGTACTTTACAACAAAAACTTGCCATAGCGATAGGTTGACAACAAATATCTTCGTCTGTGTCTATTGGACATATCTGCCACCTTCGATGTTATCACGGTATCCTCATTATACACCTTTCCATTTTATTCACATTCACTGGCACGCCCTATCTTGGATCAAGTCATACCTTTCCTCATGTTCATTCACTACAAATACTGCTAGACATGCAAAGCAATATCAAAATCAATACTCAGAGTCTCACGCGCGGTGCCCCGGTCCTTCCTTTTCATTTTGTACACCTCTCCACTCAGCAAACTCATTTCCTCATCTTTTGGTGATCATCACCTCTATGATGATGACACAAATCTCCATCTATTCTCTCCTCGCTCCCTTTCAGACGCATTAGATCACCTATAGGTAACACCATCACCAAGATATCAACCTGGATGACCGTTTAAACTCTATAAACACGACAATTTTCATAATTCGCCTCCGCGAACAATAGAGCAAACTAACCAATCCTCAAGACCTTTTTCTCAAACGGATCTCACTTCTCCCGCGCCTTTTACTCCTCTCCAGTCTAGGAAGTTATCTTAGACAAAACTTTACCTTTGCCGACCACATCACTTACTTATCACGCACATTCTACCTGTAAATTCAACACCCCATACTGGATCATAAGACTCTGCGCAATAACCACCTCAATTGTTCACTCCAAAATCGTTTATTGTAAGTCTCTTTTCTATCACATAGACTCATCTAAAATAAAATGTCTACAAACAACCCAGAATACCTGTGCAGTCACCAAAACTCCCAAACACCACCACATAGCTATAGTTATCAATTCACTTCATTGGCTTACAGTTCCTCAGCGCATCCACTTCAAGAATACAGGCCTATCTCTGACCAAGGATGCCCTTCCAAACTCTGAACCCTCTGGCAGTCGCCAACCATTCGCTGTCCAACCACCCCAATCCACTCGTTCTTCGCCATACCTTTCTCTATCTCGGTCTTCAGTCTCATCCTATCTCGAACTCTGCAACCAATCTCTCTAGAACGAACTCGAAAGATCTCTCCAGTTTGCTCATTCCCTCCCTCGCATGTCAACCTCAGCACTCCTTCGCTTCCTCTCTGTCTCTGAGACAGAAAGAGACAGACAGTCTCTTTCTGTCTCTGTCTCTCTGTCTGTCTGTCTCTCCTCTCTCTGTCTCTGTTTCTCTGTCTGTCTCTCTCTGTCTCTTTCTCTGTCTCTGGCTCTGTCTCTCTGTCTCTCTGTCTCTCTCTCTGTCTCTGTCTCTCTCTATCTCTGTCTCTCTCTCTCTCTCTCTCTCTCTCTCTCTCTCTCTCTCTCTCTCTCTCTGTCTCTCTCTCTCTCTGTCTGTCTCTGTCTGTCTCTGTCTCTCTCTCTGTCTCTGTCTCTGTCTCTCTGTCTCTGTCTGTCTGTCTGTCTGTCTCTCTCTCTGTCTCTCTCTCTCTCTGTCTCTCTCTCTCTCTCTCTCTCTCTCTCTCTCTCTCTCTCTCTCTCTCTCTCTCTCTCTCTGCACCTTTTCATTCAGATCTGAAAACCAAATTTTCAGGCTTCTCTATCCTGTTTCTGCTCCTGTACTATCTCATGACCCCATCACCAACGGTTTCTATCGTAGCACGCTGTCTCCTCGGCTTGCCCCCCTCCGGATTTTGACCATGCAGGCAAAGAAACCGACCAAACAGCCCAACAGCTGTGGACTCGAGTTGATATGGCGCCAGATTTTTTATCTCGTTTATCTAACGCGGCTCTTGTGTGGCGCTATAAAATTTATGAGATAAACAGCTACATTACGAAATATGGCCTATGAAGACTGAAATGGTAAGTTGAGTTTGATTACGATTCAATGAATATCAGGTATAAATTTCAAAGTTGAGATCAGTCTGTATTTAGTCAGTTCGCCAGGGTCGAGAGGCATGCAGCGTATACACACTTACACAGGAAGCCAGGTCTCATTAAGTTAGTATAATCCTGCGACATAAACGATCATAACATAGATGAAACATTGTAAATGCTTATCTTCTAAATAGCGATATTAAGTACGTAGACTATTAAAATATGCACTAAATGATCTCATGGCCTTCGCCGAAGTATTATCAAATAGCCCAAAACACAGTTCATTTTTTATGTTTTAGGGGCCGTCCATAAATGACGTCACGCACCTAGGGGTAGGGGGTCGGAAATTTGTGACGATGTGTGACATGGGGGTGGGGGTCTGAGAGGTGCGACGTCACACCCGGTCTATGTAATTAAATTTAACAATTAACAACAATTTAATTTGAACAATAACACCACTAATTGTGAGTATTCAATTTTCATTATTTTTTTATTTTAATGTATACGGGCACCATTATTAATAATTTTCTAATTATTTCAATATTTGGTCACCGTTAGATTTTAAAATAATGCATGCTCTCACTATTTGTTCCACGAAAGAGCATTTTGCTTCACCATGGAAATTTGGTTTTAGGGGGGTCAAAGCTTTGTGACGTCATTTTTCAAGGGGGTGTTACTTCTTGTGACGAAGTGTGACGAGGGGAGGGTGGGGTTCAAAATCGGCCAAAATTGCGTGACGTCATTTATGGACGGGCCCTTAGTTGATGGGACAATACAATTTGGAGTCGAATGAGTCTTAAAATAAATTCTGTCAACATTTGGCGATATACTCTTTCTCGGCACAAAGCATTCGGAACCAATGCGTTATGGTTATCGCAACACCAGACTGAGTGTCTCGGTATAATTATGAAGCTGCGAAGCATCCCTCTTAAGAGTACACTTAATTAACCCATACTTGAGCTTATTCATACATACAACACTATTTCCTCACCGTGTGCAGTTATTAACTGCTCGGCATACATCATTAACTCTTCCAAACACTTCTCGTTAATCTACAATAATTCTAGTCCTTGCATAAGCTTAAACAGTGATCCTATATGCATCCACAGTGCATACAGATCCGTATTTTTTATTCGTGTCGATCACACGTAGGCTACCCAATGGAACAACGAATAGTTGCTGCATGTTGAGTACATCCTCATAAAGTATAGTTTATCTGCACAGAGTGAAACTCACAGACTTATTTATTTAAATAATCAGCAGATATTTGTCGAATCCATTTGTGTACACGAACGTATTTGTCTGTTATTATAATATACTTACATCGCACAGCTAAATCCGGCAGCAAGAGTAGGCATACAGACGTAATGAAAGTCCGCAGTTCAAGTGAAGTTGAAGCCATCATCGTCCGTTAAACTTTCCCCTGTTTATCAGATTTTCCTACCATCTTTCAGCCTCTGAATCTCCCCCCTGATCCGCTCTTACAAAGATCGTTCACTTAACTCACGTCGTAGGCGTCTTAATTCCTTACATTACGAGATAACTCTAACGCTATCCAAAGGGGTCAAAACTTTAGGCTCGACTGTGCCTCTGCTCCGCGTATAGGCTCGGCCGCAATATAGCCTACGGTGCCCCAAGGCTCGCGCGGGCTGAAGCGCTGCTGCTCCAGCCTCTTACAGGCTTTGATGTACTGATGCATAAGTAGGCCTACGCAGGGTGTCAGCGAAAAGAGTGCATCCGCTGAGAATTGCACCGGACAGACGGACAAGCAGACAAGACAGACAAACGGACAGACAGTTAGTCAGTCAGTCAGTTAATCAGTCGTAATCGTAATCGTAATCGAGTATTTATATAGCGCCACTCAAAACAGAGGCGCTCCCGACCCGGGCCAGTGTCTTCACTGGTAAAGAGAGAGTTTTCAGGCGCTGGCGGAACTGGTCAAAAGAAATAGAGGAAAGGTCAGCCCTGAGGGACTGAGGTAACCGGTTCCAGCTAGTGGGACCAACAATAGCGAAGCTCCTAGACTGGACCGTAGAAGTACGCACTACGCACCCGCAGGACAACCAACTGACCACGAGTGGAGGACCGAAGGGAGGTGCGACTGTCGGACTGTGCAGAGAAGATATGGGGGTACAATAAGCCCTAAGATAGTGAGGAGCGGAGCCAGCAAGACAGCTTTGCATGAGGGAGCAGACCTTGAATTGGATGCGCTGGCGGATGGGGAGCCAGTGAAGGGAGTCACGGATAAAAGAGGAGATATGGTCAAACTTTGCAATGCCCCCTAGGAGGCGGGCGGCAGCGTTTAGGATGGCCTGAAGCTTAGATGTATTTGTAGAAGAGAGGCCAATGTAGACCGCATTCCCATAATCAATCCTGGTACAGATCAAAGCATGATAGCATGCAGTGGGAGTGATTGGCGGATGGCACGGAGTTGGCGTAGGTAGTAGAAGCAGGAGCGAGAGACATCGTTGACGTGATTAGACAGAGAGAGAGACGTGATCGAAAATGAATCCAAGATCACGGACAGAGGAACAGAAGTGTACATTCAGAAACTGAAGATGAAGTCAGTCAGTCATTTGATCATTTAGTAAGGAAATGAGTCAGTTAGTTAGATTACTAGCATCCATCTAAGCCAAATTGAAATAGGGCCTATCCTTTATTTGCATCTGACAGGTGCATATGTATATAGCCTACATTACATTGTACACATTAACGATTTCATACGAAGAGGTTGGCAAGAGCTGATGAAGGCAGTGGCCGAGGAACTGCGATTTCTGTACGAGCTTCCTGTCTGCTAGTTAGAAAGTTAATTAGATAGCTAAAATAATTAATTATTAGTCAGTTAGTTAGTTAGACAGTTAGTTAGTTAGTTAGTTAGTTAGTTAGTTAGTTAGTTATTTATTTAGAAAGTTATTCAGCTCGAAAGCTAGTTAGTTAGATGGATATAGTTAGTTAATTAAGCAGTTAGTTAATCAATTAAGCAGTTAGTTAGATAGTTATAGTTAGACACTTAGTTAGAAACTTGGTTAGTTTAGTTAGCTAGACGGTTTGTTAGCCAGATGGTCAGTTAGTTAATTATACAATTAGTTAGATAGCTAGTTAGCGACTTCTAATTGATTAGTTAGTTAGTTAGTTAATTAGTTAGTTAGTTTGTTTGTTTGTCTGTTAGTTAGTTAGTTAGTTAGTTAGTTAGTTTGTCTGTTAGTTAGTTAGTTAGTTAGTTAGTTAGTTAGTTAGTTAGTTAGTTAATTAGTTAGTTAGTTAGTTAGTTAGTTAGTTAGTTAGTTAGTTAGTTAGTTAGTTAGTTGGTTATTTAGTTAATTAGTAGTTAGTTAGTTAATTAGTTAGTTAGTTAGTTAGCTTGTTAGTTAGTTAGTTAGATCAGTTATAGTTAGATAGTTAGTTTGTCAGTTAGTTAGCTAGGTATAGGTGGTTACTCATTTAGATAGTTGATTGGTCAGTTAATTAGATAGTTAGATAGTAACTTATTTAGATAATCGCAATTGTAAACTTCACATTTCTACAGAGCTACGCCGCTACTCTAAAGTAAGCGCAGGGCACAAGCTTATTCACCAGCGTTGCATTGCATCAGAGAGGTTGTATACATAGGTCCACGTCCAATGTAAAACCGAATCTGGTTGTCTGAGAGATCAAAGAATGAGGAATCAGAGCCTGCAGCAGCTGAGACGGGTTTCTTTGAGAACAAGTAAACTTGGAAGGTGCCTCGAGGATCGGATGGATTTTAGGGTGGAAATTTTGAAGAGGTGAGACTTCAATTTAGAGTGGAAAGCCTGTGGGGTGATAAGAGAAGAGGCTGAGGTAGTTGACGGTATAGGTGATTAGGTGAGTATATATAAACGGTATTGGTGGAGAAACTGAGAATTCAGAGGAATTCAGATAGTTAGTCAGTCAATTAGTTAATTATTCAGTTACTAATATTCTACTTTCTGAATTCAGCATCAGAACATCACCTCATACAGTCTTGTAAAGTATAGGCCTACTGACTGAAAGCGACAGTGAATTAGCGATTGTCTAATCCGCCGATTATCCGCGCGCACTCAAATTATCCTATATACACAGACTTTGAAGAACGTCTAACGACCTCTCAAGAGCACCTCCTGAGACCTGAGTTACCCTTTCAACATGATCTAGGCTTCAAGGAACATGTAATGTGCAGTCGTAGAGTTTCAAGACTCCATCTGCTCTTCATTGTGCCTCCCTCTGCTCTTCAGTCTGCTCCATGCATTATGATATCGGCGTAATATAAGTAATTCTAATCTAATCTAATCTAATCTGAACATTTGTAAAGCGCTTCTCACAGCAGAGCTATTCAGAAGCGCTCTCAGCGTGACTGGCCCGAGAAAAGAGAAAGGTCTTTAATTAAGCAGCGAAGAGATGCCGGTGAAATCCCCTCCAGAATCCGGCTACGAATTATGTTAGATAGACTATAGTTTCTATGTATAGGCTGATTTACTCATAGTCATTCATTCATTCATTCGGGAATTTATATAGCGCCCCTTCAAAGAAACTACACAGAGGCGCTCTATAGCCTCGCAGCCTCAGTGAGTCATCGTCTTCACTCTTCATAATCTCTTTGATGATCCTCGAACTTGGTTCTGGATTGTGTGAACTGTGAAGCACTGAAGAAAATCTCGAGCTCTTAATGTGTTTTCAAATTTAACTTCTCTTCTGACACGTTCACGATAAATTTGTCTGTCTGCATCCTTGGCTTTATGCATTTATTCCGAAGACTATATAATCTCTGTGACCACGGTTTCTGCATATCCGTAACGGCGTAACCCATTATTTGCCCAATACTCTTGAGCTTAAAGCCGCCTATATCATCATTAATTCAAATCTAAATTAAACACGTGCACTTTTCATCATTGTCTATACAATCCACAATCTGTAATATCCAACACATTAGGAACGTCTACAGACTACAGAACGTCGGTAAATCTCTTACCTACTCCGCAAGCCTATAAATAATTTATCTTCTCTTACCCTCTCTATTCCTATGCGGCTATGCCTAGAATTTAAAACTTAAAACCACACTTTTCGTAAATCCATTTAGGACTCTTTATTCTACTTATTTCTTCGCTGCTAGTCCCAGCACCATTGACCTCATAGTTATTAGTTGTCTGCTTTCAGTCTGCTTAATCTTCTGCATTTTGAGGTGGGACCGTCCTTCATGAAGGCTTATGAAGAGCCAGGTTAAGACATCTGGACACCGTAACCCCAAACCGTAGGGGCGCCTGTAGGCTGCAGTGTACAGACTCTTGAGTGTTGAGCGACTATGGGGTCAGTATTCGATAAGTAGGAACTAAAACTTAATAGCGCAAAAAACGTTTCAGGGTAAAGCGATAAATTATTTAAAATTATACAAAATTAGGAATTTGCTATAACGATTTGATTAATTTATCCGGATTTGGGGCCCTCAAAAACGTTGTGGAACTTGTGGGCCCTAAACCATGGCTTAGTTGGCTTATGCCTTAATCCAGCACTGGAAGTCGCAGTCACTTGGGTCTGCGAATGAAACCGGTTTCTTCACCTTATAGCATAACTGTTACTGAAGAAATGTGAAGGTTACAATTGTGATTACGGTGTTGACGTACATAGCATTGTCGAACGTTAGGCTACAAACTCTGACTTATCGCTGACTCATAGTCGTCGTAGATATGGGACACTCGTTAAATTCAATACGCAGTCTATTTGATGAGTCATCGCGAACGATTATGCCTAACTCTTAAGTTTCCAAACACCGTACCAATACTATTCACACGGACGGTACATATTTAGCAATGTACAGAAATTTCTTCACACCATGACGCTCGAACCGCCGCCGCCGCTGCCGCTTGACTTTATGCTAACTTTCACCTGACGCTGAAACTTCGCTACAGCAGCTGCAGTAGCAGCCTAGAGCTCAACAGGATCCTTAAATCGCACTAGGTGGAGTACGAATTTCTACGTTTTAACTTTTTAACAGTACGAACCACTACAGTGACCTTGCATTTACATTGGCTCTGGTAACTGATCATACTCGGTGCAGTTGTCTTGTTTGCAGAGCAGTGATGCGGGCGGTTCAATTGGCTGCATCATTCATCGGGTCATGAGACTCGAGTAATATTTAATGCGTCATGCATATTTAATTTTATGACATAATTAGTGTAATCCATGGACGTACATCCCCGTGGGACGAAGGCATCTCCTACCCAATGCCAGGCACGCCGAAAGGCGGGAAGGGGGGCAAATTCCCAGGGACACGGCGACTGTTAAGGGCCCGGGTTGAGTCCGCAATGAACTCATGAAAAATATTATAGGCCTAAGGTCAAGCAAATTATGTAGGCCTATTGAATGAAGGCAGACTGAATGGTCTTGCAACTCTTGCGATCGAATATGATCAGGCACAGGCGCGTAACTAGCATTACGCAATGATGCAACTGCGTAAAGATTTTAACAGCTCTAAATAAATACAAACCGTTCAGATTAGGCCTACTCATTGACATTATTAGGCCTATAGGTTACTATTATTCGTTGAATTCTATTGTGCAGACTTTGTTATTGTGAGGTCGGTAAAACATTCTCCTTTGCGGAGAATAACTCGTGACTCTGGAATTTCGTTGAACTTTTGAAATTTCAATCACAGACCGACACTTAGGCTAAAATCATCTACTGGTCCACGCAATGCCCAGCACATGATTCAAAATGAACTGATCGACCTGTGTTGCCAGGAAGTTCGAGACAGCATTGTCGCAGAATGTCGTGCGGCCAAGTTCTACACTTTATTGTTTGATGTGCGCGCAGATATCAGTAGCACAGAACAGATATCGGTCTGCTTACGATATGTTGATGGCGGTAACAACCTCAGTTTTCAGCATGTGGTAGCTTGGTAGGCCTAAAAAAAGAACAATTTACAACTTTCATCTCAACGCGTGACGTCACTGGCGAAACTATTGCGACACTTGCCAAGCAGCAGCTTTCTACGGCTGCCCGTTCGGAATAAGGGGTGCAAAACCAAGTTTTTAAAACTCAAAATTTGGTTTTTTGCAGTTTTTATTTTAATTTTTAATTTTTGGGCTTTTTGTTTTTTGTTTTTAAGATTTCATTTCTCGGATCATAAAACTCATAAAAATGGAATGAATACCGTTCAAATTAATCAGATGCATAAATGAAAATAGGCTAACTATAGAACCGTAGAACCGTAGAAAAAACATAATTATTACGAAATTAACAAGGATGATACAACAATTAGGCCTACCCAGCGAGTTAAAGAGACGCCATTTATGGCATTTATAATTTCTAAATTTGCACGAAAAACACAAAATCAAATTTTTCGGTTTTTTCGGTTTAATTTAAAAAAACCAAACCTTTAACAGCACTGGCCGCCGTAGACTTCAGAGGTCAAACTCGAAGAGAGCAAATGGATGGTATGGCGGAACCGAGCGAATGGAAGAAAGAGAGGAAGAGAGCGAATGGAGGAAAGGGAGGAAGAGAGCAAGTGGATGGTATGGCGGAACAGAGCGAATGGAGGAAAGGGAGGAAGAGAGCGAAATGGAGGAAAGGGAGGAAGAGAGCGAATGGAGGAAAGGGAGGAAGAGAGCAAGTGGATGGTATGGCGGAACATTGCGAATGGAGGAAACTCAGGAAAGGGAGGAAAAGCGAATGGAGGAAAGGGAGGAAGAGAGCGAATGGAGGAAAGCTAGGAAAAGAGCGAAATGGAGGGTAGGGAGGAAGAGAGCGAAATGGAGGAAAGGGAGGAAGAGAGCGAAATGCAGGAAAAGGAGGAAGAGAGCGAAATGGAGGAAAGGGAGGAAGAGAGCAAAATGGAGGAAAGGGAGGAAGAGAGCGAAATGGAGGAAAGAAAGGAAGTGTGCGAAATGGAGGAACAGGAGGAAGTGATCGAAATAGAGGAAAAAAGGAGGAAGAGCGAATTGGAGGAAAGGGAGGAAGAGAGCGAAATGGAAGAAAAAGGAGGAAGAGAGCCAAATGGAGGGTAGGGAGGAAGAGAGCGAAATGGAGGGTAGGGAGGAAGAGAGCGAAATGGAGGAAAGGGAGGAAGTGAGTGAAATGGAGGAAAGGGAGGAAGAGAGCGAAATGGAGGGTAGGGAGGAAGAGAGCGAAATGGAGGAAAGGGAGGAAGAGAGCGAAATAGAGGAAAGGGAGGAAGTGAGCGAAATGGAGAAAATGGAGGAAGAGAGCGAAATGGAGGGTATGGAGGAAGAGAGCGAAATGGAGGAAAGGGAGGAAGAGAGCGAAATGGTGGGTAGGGATAAAGAGAGCGAAATGGAGGGTAGGGAGGAAGAGAGCCAAATGGAGGGTAGGGAGGAAGAGAGCAAAATGGAGAAAAGGGAGGAAGAGAGCGAGAAATGGAGGAAAGGGAGGAAGTGTGCGAAATGGAGGAAAGGGAGGAAGTGAGAGAAATAGAGGAAAAGGAGGAAGAGCGAATTGGAGGAAAGGAAGGAAGAGAGCGAAAAATGGGGGTAGGGAGGAAGAGAGCAAAATGGAGGAAAGGGAGGAAGAGAGCGAAATAGAGGTATGGAGGAAGAGAGCGAAATGGAGGAAAGGGAGGAAGAGAGCGAAATGGAGGAAAGGGAGGAAGAGAGCGAATTGCAAATAATTATGTGGAATACCTTCTGGGCCTATTAAGTGAGCTATCTCAGATTTGGCTGTAATTTTGGCTATTTTATTGTTTGTTTTTGATATGTTTATACAATGTATATCATATGGCCATGTATCTGCACTGGATCGTCATCATCAACATCAGTGCCTGACGCCAGCCATTTGGTGGCGATGGGTACGAATAAATTATCTCCATTGTCCTCGTTTATCTGTGAAGTCCATTGCTCCATTTAGTCATTTTAGTTTCAGTCAAAGTGATGTTCTTCTTCTTGTGGTTCTCTGCCTGTTAGGCAGGTTCAAATGTCCGACGTCGCCACTTCTCTCGTTGTTGGGCCTCTTCTTTCAGTTTCCTGTAGCCGTTTGTCATCATCCAATCCAGCATCATCTGTCTTGGTCTTCCTCTTGTCTTCCTCCCCTTCATTTTTCCTTCGATGACCGTTCTTAGTAGTGAGTCTCCTCTCAGCGTGTGTCCGATCCATTTCCTTTGCCTGTCTCTTATTGTGCGTATAAGGACTCTTTCTTCTCCAATTATTCCCAACACTTCTTCATTTGTTATATGTTCTGTCCAGCTGATTTTTTCCATTCTTCTCCATGTCCACATTTCGAAAGCTTCCAGTCTTTTTATATCCGCTTTTCTCATTGTCCATGTCTCCGATCCATACAGCACCACGCTCCATACTAGTGTCTTTATCATTCTTATCTTTAGATTCCTGTTTAGTTTTCCTCTCAGTAATTCTCTTCTGTTTGAGAATGCCTCCTTTCCTATTGCTATCCTTCTTTTAATTTCTCTGTGGCATTTGGCATCTGTCGTAATCATACTCCCTAGGTAGCAGAATTCTTTGACTTGCTCTATCTGTTTTCCTCCAATGTGTATTCTGACTACAGTTTCCTTTCCTTTACTTATCTTCAATACCTTTGTCTTTTTGATGTTAATCTTCATCCCGTATTCGGTTGATGTTGTGTTTAGCCTATCCATCATTGCTTGCAGTCCTTTCTGGTTTCTCGCCAACATTGCCTGATCATCTGCAAACCTTAATGCCTTTATCCATTTTCCACCAACCTTTATCCCCTCCTCCATCTCCTCTACTGCCTCTCTGACAAGCTCTTCTATATAGATGTTAAATAGTAATGGTGACAGTGGACATCCTTGTCTCACACCTCTTCCAACGTTTCCTGGTTCCGAGTACTCTCCATCTATTCTTAAGTGATGTTATGTCCTCATTTACATGTATATTGTTTATCCAGCCTTATTGCGTGCTGTCTGTTCTGTTAGTATTTAAGATTTATGTCTTCTGTCATTTGTGTTCTTGTGAATTGTTTCAATTGCATAACTGTACACTGTACCGGTTGCGGTTTGTCAACCGGATTGTTTCAATAAACGAAAATATTATTATTATTCTCTTGATCTGCCTTTGTTTCTGTTTCCTTCGAATCTTTTTTCTAATTTTGCATGTAGTGCATTGTGTGGTATAATGGTATTCGGTCAACTTGCATTCTCTGTACAAATCCAAACCATCGGAGCCTTCGTTGAACGACTCCGTCTAGCAGGGTTGTTTCGAGCCCTAAATGCTTGTCTAATGCCAGCGCTACTCATTTTCTGCAGTCTTTAAATCCATGCGGTCTTCCGTAGCCAACTCATTTCTGCTGTAAGAATTCTTTTCTCAACTTGTTTTCGCATTGTCCACCAGCATTCCGATCCGTATGCGAAAATCGGTTGTATCATCGTCTCGTCTATTTTTATCTTGGTTCTCTTTGTTAAATCTCTGCTCTTCAATATTCTGTTCATCATTCCAATGCTTGTGAAGCACGTCCAATTCTTCGTTGTATATCTTTATCGTTGCTGCCATCTGCGTTTATTATGTGGACAAAATAGTGACGCAATAATGATACCAGGTCATTAATTTTTGTTCTATACCAGGTCATTCATATTTTTTCTATGTACTTCGTATTGTGACGACTTCTCATTGTTATACAAACACTATTATTACGTCACTATTTTTGTCCAACATTATTACGTCATTATTTTGTCCATGAACAAAATAGTGACGTAATAATACCACACACTGTCACTTGGGAACCTTTTATCCGTTTTATGTATTTTTTATACAACAAAGATATGTCGTCACAATTAATAGGAAGTCCATGTAATAAAGCTATCATGCCAACAGCAACATGTTCATAAAAAAGCTAATGACGTAACAATATTGCTTGTAGAACAAAAAGATGTCGTCACAATACGGAATAGCCATTATCCTAACAACAACAACGCGTCCCTAAACATAGCTAATACCGTTACAATAGTGTTTTAAAATATGGATGGGCCGATTATCCGTTCGGTATTCGGTTCGGGCCGGATTTTGGCAAGCTTGTACTATTCGATATTATTCGGAATCGGTGATCCCAGGCCTTTATATCCGAATAACAAGGAGTAATATCTTTGACCAAAAACAATTTCTTCTTTCATTAATAAAGAAATAGAAACCTGTTTTACGACCTCCTGCGGTAATATTTAATCTTTAATTAATTGAAAGCCCGTGTAAATAATAAAATTTTTACTCGACATGTCAACAAAATGGCGGACAGTCAGGCTCTTTTCTAACGCCACGCGGTTTCAAGCTTTCATACGTTAATTAATTTCTTTTAAATAGTTCAGTGCATAAACTCTCCTTGGAATTATATTTCGCGAGAATATACAAGATTTTATTTTCATTTCTGTTTTATTAACTATTCAGATCGGAATCGGAATCGGCGAAAATAGCAGGCCAACTATCCGGAATCGGAAATCGGTAAAAAATTCCAATCGGAATCCCTATTTTAAACCAAGGAGATGTCGTCATAATAATACGAAGTCAATTGTACAAAGCTTTATCGTAGCAGCAACTTGTCCATAAACAAAGTATACGTGACGCAATAAAACTGTATAACAAAGAGAAGTCGTCACAATACGTAGTACACAGAACAAAAATTAATGACCTGGCATCATTATTACGTCACTATTTTGTCCATCATTATTACGTCACTATTTTGTCCATCATTATTACGTCACTATTTTGTCCATCATTATTACGTCACTATTTTGTCTATCATTATTACGTCATTATTTTTGTCCAACATTATTACGTCATTATTTTGTCCATAGACAAAATAGTGACGGAGTACCAGTACAATGCTAATATAAAAGACATGTCAAGGGCCGATTCTAAGGTCCCCAGAGGCCGGACCCGGCCCGCGGGCCATATATTGCCCACCCCTGATTTAGTGTCAGTCAAAGTGATGTTATGTCCTCATTTAATGAATGAATGAATTTATATTGTTTATCCAGCCTTTTCTTGGTCTGTCTTTGTTTCTTTTTTCTTCGAATCGTTTTGTCGAATTTTGCATATTGTGCATTCAACTGCATTGTGTGGTATTCGATCAACTGACATCCCTCTCTACATATCCAAACCATCGGAGCCTTCGTTGAACGACTCTGTCTACTAGCAGAGTTGTTTCGATCCCTAAATGCTTGTCTTATGCCAGCGTTACTCATTTGCTGCATGTAGTCTTGAAATCCATACGATCTTCCGTAGCCAACTCATTTCTGCTGTAAGAATTCTGTTCTCATCTTGTTTTCGCATTGTCCACCAGCATTCCGATCCGTATTAGAAAATCGCTTATATCATCGTCTCGTATCTTGTTATCTTGATTTTCTTAGTTAATTCTCGGCTTCTTCATACATATCCTGTTCATCATTCCAATGCTTGTGAAGTACGTTCAATTCTTCCTTGTATATCTTTATCGTTGCTGCCATCTGCGTTTATTAGCCCTTCTTGGTAGACGAATTGTTCTACTTGCACAATAATTTCTCCTTTGATGTTGATCTGTAGGTTCCTGTCTATCTCGTCTTCATACTTTTGTCAGATGTCATTGTCTGTCACTCTTGATATCATATTGATGTTCTCTGATTTGGTATTCTTCTCCTTAATCTCATTTTCAAATTGACTAACTTAGCTTGTGCATGATCGGAGCCAATTTGTGCATCGAATGATCTGCGGTTTGTCACAATTGAGTCCATCTTTTGTTTATAATGATATAGTCACGTGTTTCTCCATCGGGTGATGTCCATGTCCATTTTTTTTACATAGATTATATTCAGTGCTTCCCAAAGTGGTGGTCCGCGGAATGCGGACCGGCGCCGGTCCGCCAGCCCTCAGTTGGCGGTCCGCAAAGTGAGTCAAGAAACTGGTCAAATTGTCTCAGAATCAAGAAATAGCTATTATATATTTAAAATGCATTACAAAAGCACTTTTAAGCTAGCACTTAAAGGGCAATCAAGTCACAGACTTGGCTAAACATGCATTTAAATCAATTTTCACACATTTTAAGGAATTAAGGTGATCGAAAACAAAAAGGAAAAATAATTAATAAATTTGGCACCGGTCCTCCTGCAGTTGGAAAATTTCTGTCGGTCCGTGACACTGAAAAGTTACTTCCTGCCGGTCCGTGACACTGAAAAGTTTGGGAAGCGCTGGATTATAATATTATATTATATTGACAGAATGAAGTTGAGTCAACAGAAACCCATGTGCATATACCAGTTGGCTGCTTGGCTGACATTTCATATTTGCAATTTGCTTAGTGCAAATTCTCGCCTAAACTGAAACTAATTATTAATGCCTCTTTAATACGAACAAATAATTATTGGGTGTAGGCCTAATAAATTCTGTTTGTCCTGCAGCATTTCTTCTCCGGTCGAGGGACCCCTGTAAGTGGGAGGCCCATGCTAAAGCATATTGAGCATACTTGTTAATCCGGCCCTGGCCAGTGGCCATCGACCCATCGTACACTATACCATGATCCATTCTAGCCCCCCGTGTAACCAATAGGCCTTCATGTCTAATCATAGCCTTATTATTTCACGTTGTTGTTCTCTTTTTATAATGGTTTCATGAATAAATGATTGATTGAATTGATTGATTAAATTAGATGATTTTGTCTGTAATGCTGTTCTAGTTAAGATTATATATTCTTTTGTTAGTGTGGTTTTGATGGACCCATATTATGTTTTTGTTTGTTTGTTTGATTTTGAGCCCAAGGCTTACTCCACTTGAAGTATCTATTGGCTGTCATTCTTTTCCTATCTGTACTTTTGATATGTTTAGGTGTCCCTATTTAGCGGGATCCACGATCCCTTCTGGGCCTCCGTGTAGCCAACTACATGTCAAACTGTTGCCTTATTGTTTAATTGTTCGTTTTCTCTTCCGATGGTTACAGAACTAAATGATTGATTGATTGATTGATTGATTGATTGATTGATTGATTGATTGATTGATTGATTGATTGATTGATTGATTGATTGATTGATTGATTGATTGATTGATTGATTGATTGATTGATTGATTGATTGATTGATTGATTGATTGATTGATTGATTGATTGATTGATTGATTGATTGATTGATTGATTGATTGATTGATTGATTGATTGATTGATTGATTGATTGATTGATTGATTGATTGATTGATTGATTGATTGATTGATTGATTGATTGATTGATTGATTGATTGATTGATTGATTGATTGATTGATTGATTGATTGATTGATTGATTGATTGATTGATTGATTGATTGATTGATTGATTGATTGATTGATTGATTGATTGATTGATTGATTGATTGATTGATTGATTGATTGATTGATTGATTGATTGATTGATTGATTGATTGATTGATTGATTGATTGATTGATTGATTGATTGATTGATTGATTGATTGATTGATTGATTGATTGATTGATTGATTGATTGATTGATTGATTGATTGAAGTATAATACTTATAATCTCCAGCCTGATCCCGTCATCCATTAACTCTTTAACAGGAGCCGTAAATCCTCACGTTTATGCAAATAATCTGTTGTCAACGAAAGTTAAAGAACATTGTGTGTGGTCCATATTAAATACATGTATAACATGATAATATGCATCTAATTATATTATAATATAACATGTAACATAAATTTTCCATCCAAGTGTAACATTTATAGTAATTTCGCTGCATAGAAATTTCCCCGTGGTTCTGGTAGGTCTATGTGTTATATTCTGCATATCCAATCTAAGTTATATATATAGGCCTATATATATTCACTTCTGTATATATACAGAATTTATATATATATATATATAATTATATATATATATAATTCAGAATCTCACAGAAGCGGAACACAGCCGACGTAGGATGCGTAGCTCCATCAGTTGCTGATGTGGTCAGTGATGCAATTGAAACTGTGGCTTAGGTTCATTCATAACAGGATATTTCGTGAATGGTTGTTCCGTCGTAGCGCCCCGCTGTCGAATATCGTTGATGATATTGATAATTGTAGAGAAATGTTACATTCTGAAATCAATCGTAGACAAATCATACATAATTAATAATTAATTATCTATGATTACGTTCCTCCTAATCACGAATTCGACAGCAACCCTGCAGCAACATGAAACTCCGTCACTGCTCCGTCAGCCCCCAGATGTTGGTTGGATTTCATTTGACTATCAGGGAATGATTGAGGGACAAGTTGCCCAGAAGCTCTGGGGCTCCGTAATGGTAACTTATTCGAGTTTATACTCAATCACTCAATTGGAATTTATATAGCGCCCCTTCAAGATCTCAACAGAGAGATGAACCCGACTCAGGCCAGGCGAAAGAGAACAGACTTCAGCAACTGATAAAACAAAGAGGAGGGGACCCTCCTGCATGGGAGGAGACGCATCTCTCTATAGCCGGGTTTGATAACTCTCTGGCACTTGCAGTCATCGTCTCACCAAGTGGCCTCTCTCTGTCTCTGTCTGTATCTGTCTCTGTCTCTCTGTGTGTCTGTCTGTCTCTGTGTGTCTGTCTGTCTGTCTATGTCTCTGTCTCTCTGTCTCTGTCTCTGTCTCTGTCTCTTTCTGTCTCTCTGTCTCTCTGTCTCTTTCTGTCTCTGTCTCTGTCTCTGTCTCTGTCTCTGTCTCTGTCTCTGTCTGTCTGTCTGTCTGTCTGTCTGTCTGTCTGTCTGTCTGTCTGTCTGTCTGTCTGTCTGTCTGTCTGTCTGTCTGTCTGTCTCTCTCTCTCTCTCTCTCTCTCTCTCTCTCTCTCTCTCTCTCTCTTGCAGCTCTGTAAAGGGGTTCATTTAGTAACCGTTCCATTTGAAGCGATACGCTGTTAGTCGTAAACGCCTACTCTATTACCTACTCTCAAACAGAGTAGTTAGTTCAGTGATCTGCGCAGTGCGCATGTTTTTGGCTTTCTTGTTTAGCCAGTGTTCTACTCTATAAGCTGATAGGATAGGATACTCGGTCTGCGATGCAGAATTTTTCCCTGTGTCCAGACCATCACTTAGCTAAGGCAAGATAACACTGTCAAATTTCATTTGCGCTGTTCTCTATAATGCCTTGGGCTAGACTGCTAGTAGTATACAATACAGCAATGTATCATGATGCATTGATCTGAACTGCGCTGGAATTTACTGTAAGACTACCGTGCTGTATTGTATGCCTTGTACTGTAATATTTACTTTATCGTATTTACTGTATTATACCGTATTTTACAGTAATCCACAGTAATTATTAAGGAAAATTGATAAGCTAGACAGACGAACCTTCGGCTAATCATTCCCCCAATGAAGAAGGAAGTGGAGCGCTCGAAAGGTCATGCCGCCCACGCGTTTCGGCCTGGCATCAATGGTGTGCTTCGCGTCTGTTTCCCGTGATAAAACTTCCACATGTATGTATGTATGTATGTATGTATGTATGTATGTATGTATGTATGTATGTATGTATGTATGCATGTATGTATGTATGTATGTATGTATGTATGTATGCATGTAATCTTGCATGCATGCATGTGTGTATATATGCATGTATGTATGTTTGTATGTATTAGAACACTTAATATAGCGCAACACAATATAGCAAAACAATGCACAGTAAAGTAGAAAAGCGTCACCAATGGCGGGCCCACGCGCACCCGTTGAGCCAGCCAACGCATTCCCGTCAACACTTGGCAGACGGCGTGGATGTTAGAGTTTCTTGACCAATTTGTGTCGATAGGGTGGGGAGATCGGGTGGAGACATCTTCTGGCTTCACTGACCTATTATCTATCGTGGATTTAGTGGACTGCGATAGTAAGTTACTGTAAAATAAAATGATTTCTTCACAATCGTTTCTTGGAATAAAGTAGTTTCCAAATTTTGATTACTTACAATGGATCGTTCGGTAGATTTTATACATATACATGGTCCTCACGTATTCCTATACACTTTCTTGTCAGATTTATGTTATACGGTGTTCGTAGTCCTCTTCAGTTACCCCTCCCCTGCCTCCTCTTCCTCTTCCTCTTCCTCCTGTTCGTAAAACAGTTGTCACACGGATGCTTTATACTTAATTTTTTTTTATATTTGATGATCTCTGTACTCCAAAATGCGGTTAGCCTCCCGGTTTTTCAATAA